>JANHZU010004257.1:50637-64713 GCA_032468055.1 Acrochordus granulatus
GGGGCCTCCGGCCGGGGAAGCGCTGGTAGCGGTTCGAGGCAGTGCTGAGCCGGTGGAATTCGGGCTGCAGCGCGGCTGGCTCTTAATTTTCAGCAGGCCTCGTGGGCGGGAAGCCTGTGGCATAGTCGAAAAGCAATACAATAGGTTGAGTTTGTTCTTTGCTTGCCAGTATTTTTTTTAAATACAGCTGATGCTTTACCTAAAAACCAAGGCCCCCTAACTCCTACTAAGTGGACAATCCATCTAGTTTTTCTTGTCAATAGTAGGAAAGTGGGTTTTATCTTCTACCTTTTGTTCCGCCGAAGTTGAAGCGGGCTACATAGTGCTCCCTCCCATTTTCTCTCACAACCACCCTGCAAAGTAGGCTGGCCTAATGGTACAGTGATCTTCTGTGGCTGAAGGTACATTGCAACCTGGACTCCTCTGGATCAATTCCATTGACTGTAACACTCCACAATGGATTCTAATATTTTTATGCATTTAGTGCAGGTATACTCTGGAAAAACCGTATGATTTGATAGGTTCCACGCCTCAAGTTTTTATGTTTGCACCACAAGGGCATTAGAAATTATTCAGATTCATGTACAGTACTTTATTGGCCAAGCATGGCTAGACACAGGCAGGTATAATCTGCAGTTTCTAAGTTTAAGCAGATCCCATCTAAAACACGTTTTGGTGACATTAATAGTTTATGGCTTAAGCACTGGTCAGTTGCTCCATCATCTTTTGTTTGAAGAAATACCAAGTGCTTAAGAAATGAGAAGAGGCATGGACCACCTGAGAGTTAACCAAAATTAACCTCTGAAACAAAGTTCCAAGTGATTTCTTGAAGCAAATCATAGAAAGACCAGTTGTAAAATTAAATTCTGACATTAATTTTATGGCTAATTCCATGCAGATTGATTTCTTGTGATTGTGGTTTCATTTAAATGTAAATTTCATTGGAATCCATTATCCCATCTCAATCCAGGTAGCATCAAAACCAATTGATTTGACGTAACTGCAATGGGTAAGTGAATGCAGAGATCTGATTTGATAATTTTACATGGATGCTGTGTAAAAATCAGAATCACGATCAATGTATTAGTTTTTATGGGTATAAACTTAGGGCTCCATTTTATCTCCTATGCTCTTTAACATCTACATTAAACTGCTGAGAGATGTGATGGCTGAGACGCCATCAGTATATGGATCACACCAAGCTCTTCCTTTCCTTTACACTTACCACAGATGAGGCTGTTTGGGCAGGGTAATGGATTGTATAAAGGCCAATCAACTGAGGTTGTGAGTGGTAGATCTGCTCAGCTCTGCCTATGCAGGAGGATCTGCATTTGTTCTAAAGAAGCAGGCTTGCAGTTTGGGGTGCTTCTAGATCCATTCTGGTCACTAGAGGCCCATATGGATGGCCTCCATGGCACAGAGTGCCTTTTATCAGCTTCAGCTAATTTACCAACTATGATCTTACCTAGACAGCAATTATTCACTTTCCTGGTTGAATTACTGCAAAGTGTTAGAATACAGTACAGAAAGTTCAGTTAATATAAAACAGAGTGACTAGCCTGCTCGTGGACTGGCCAATACAAACATATTATGCCAGTTCTTTGCCATCTACATTGGCTGTTGATCTGTTTTCACACCTAATTCAAAATTCTGCTTTTGGTCTTTAAAGGCTTAAATGACTTAGGACCAGAAAACCCAAATGAACACTTTCTCCCAGATGTACCTACCAAGAACCTAATAGGTAACACAAGCCTCTACAAAGAGGAGAGCATTTTCTCTGACGGCATCTCACTTATGGAATTCCCTCCCGAGAAGCTTAAATGGGTGCCCTACATTAGCATAATTTCAGTGCCAAGTAAAGATCTATTTTAGTTTTTAAATAACTGAACTCAGATTGTTAAGAATGATGCATACAGATAGATATGCTATACTGTTTGATGGTGCAGTCAGATAAAATCTATGCTGTCGTGACTTGTAGTTTTATGTCACAGCAACATCAAAAACTTGCATCTGTAATTGTGGTGGCAAACTGCATGTAGACAGATGCAATCTGAGATTGGCAGTAATTCGTGTGAATATTCTTTTATGAAACTATGTCTTGGATCTATATTTTGCTTTACAGATGAACAAAAAATCTCAGATCAGTGATAAATAAAATTGGATCTGTAGACATCTCACATAGAAACTATCAGGTTCCTTATTTCTTGTTCCAATTTGTTATTTTTTGGAAAGAGAGGAAGAGTGCAAAGGATTTCTTAAATTAAAAATAAAAAGCTAATTTCTGTAAAACAAAAGAACTGCTACAGGAAGAATGTCACTAGGTCCCATAGACATCATTATAATATAGAAATGTGAGGGGCCACGGCACGATGCTTTATTGGAAATGTGCCCATCTGCTGGGGGAGACTGGAAAGACAAAGATAAGCCATGATGATATCACTAATGATGTGACAGCTTGCTGTTCGTAAAACATTGACATCAATTTCCTATAGTCATTCATTGCTCCCACTATTCTTGAAGGAGTAAGTTTGAGAATATCTTTGTCATTCTCAAGATACCAAATAACCACCAGACCAGAAAAAAATTTCAAGTGAGCAAAATTCTCAAGTGAGCAATATTCAGTTTCTGTTCTAAGTTATACAACCACTTAAAGCAAAGCTTTTTTCTTTTTTTCAGGATCAAGTGGAAAGGGCTGGTTTAATTAACAATTGAGAGGTAATGTGCTCACACTAGGGCCAAAGTATTTCTTTCAAATAATTTTTGAATCAGAGGTCCTACTCCATATTATAACCTTTGGCTCAGATATTTTGGGAAAGCTTGAAAATCTATCAAACTTCAACTGAATTTCTTAGCAAGTCATTAATGAAATTTTCTGATAATTTTAAAAAATAAAACCTGTACTTCTAATAAAGTGGATATAAGATTAAATATTAAATCACATTTATATGTATCTTTATTTTATACATAAAATATTAAATGAACTATTCAATAAATAAAGCCATTATAAGCACAAAGAAAGTCAACATGTTAAAAACATTCCTAATAGTCCTTACGCATCGTATAACAAAACAAAAATCCCATGAATATGCTTCATTATTTAATCTATTTCCATTGATAAAACAGGAGGTAAATACTTCCTAACCATGAGTTGCCCTAAGAATCTTCTGCAGATAGAAAATCTTCTATCTGAATTTGATTTTGATTGGATTGGAGTCAGGGAAAATACAGCATGGATAAGGAGGAAGTCCTACTGCATAAGCTGATGGAGACAGGAAAAAATGTTTAGAGTTTCAAGAAAATAGAACATTCCTTAACAGTTTTCAGTGTTATCTAAAAATAAAGAACATTTAACATCTGAGGGAAAATGGAAAAAAACCTTCCATTTTTGTATATAATCTAAAAAAAGTCAGGAACATTTTGGAACTATATATATGGAATCAATTATGAACCATTAATTTTGCACAAACTTTTGGATTTGATAGAAAGTAATCTTACAAAAGCAAGATCATTCAGCTTGTATGCATGCACTGATTATGCTTGTGAGTATATTTTTACATGAGTTTAAGATAGATACTGATCATATATGAAAGGATTAAATTATACCAGTTCTATAACATGGACATCACTATCATTAAATAAAATTCAAACATTAATTTAGATTGCAAAGAAACAGAATTTTTTTGAATAACATTGCTGGAAGAGGAAAATACTTTCCTGTTTAGTTTAATATTAAGAGGTTTTATGCAGTTTGCAAGCCATTCATCTGCTCTCACTATATGAGCTTAAAGAGAAACTTCTGGTCATATGGAAATTCTGATAATTTATCTCTTATACCCATTTGAGAACAAGAAAGTAAAAATTGGATTTATTTTTTTAAAGCATATGTACTAATTTATGTATTCCTAGAAAAGTTATTTCTTAGAATAATGTTATTTGCAATTAA
The DNA here is from genome assembly GCA_032468055.1 of Acrochordus granulatus. NCBI lineage: Eukaryota > Metazoa > Chordata > Lepidosauria > Squamata > Acrochordidae > Acrochordus > Acrochordus granulatus. The sequence goes on from JANHZU010004257.1 coordinate 54,581, forward strand.
TAACAACTGAAGCAATGGAAAGTCTTCAGGGGAGAAAAATACCATAATTGAATTTATTTCAGCACATAAGGAAACCCAACCCTAATGGGGAAATGTGTTTACGTGGATGACATAAAAGGTTGTGGAATAATTCCTATTCAAATCAAAAAGGTGTCTTGGATTATGGAGGAGCATGAACTTTAAATCTGTCCACAAGTCTTTGAACATCTATGCTTGCCACATAAGCCTGGGAGAAGACACATTTGTTACACAAGGTATAGGAATGTGTAATTAGATGCTACAGTTATACTTCTGCTCACTTTAAAGTGATGCGTAGCCCAAGTATTTATATGTTCCCCAAGATGAACTGATTACTGCAAGAGCTGTGGACATGAATATCAAACCCTATACAGTAATTGAAGGATATTAATATCTACTGCAAAGTCAAAAAGAGGAAAACTAAATTTATTACCTCCTTCCGCTCCAAGAACACAAAATTAATGAGCAGAACTAATTCTTAAAATGCTTTGTTTCCCATTAAGAAAAACATGAATAGTTTCCTTTCAACTTTCAGATGGACCAAAAACAAGATAAAACAACATAATTAACAAATTAGGCAAATTGAAATAAATTGCACACAAGTATATTGCTTTTCCAAAAAATGCAGTAGATACTTATGAATATAGGTATGTATTTTAGTATTTTAAAATAGTTCTGTTGACAAAATAATTTGTTAAATAAAATACTAGAAAAATATATCAAATTGTTTAAATGTACAGTTCATTTTTTTTCCATTTGAACATGGGTGAAGATAAAAAAAACTCTCGAGGTATTGAAAATAGAAAAATACTTAGCCAAACTGAAAACATGTCTATGCATAATCAAGTTGAATTTGCTCTTGTGAATATTATTTCCATCAAGGGAAGTAAATATCCTGTTGTATTTCTTTTCCAATAATTCTGCTAATATGAATTTTTTTGTGTGCTCCATATCAACTCCATATCAAAGCAGGATTGTTAACATTTAGAAGAAACATCCTTACCAGGAATTCCAATCTTAATCTTAGTGCCCTGGCCCAACAACTTGAAAGAATAGCAGGTATCTCTTCAAAAAAAAAGGCAATGTCTAATATAATGTTATTTTAGATTCTTCTTGAAAGATGCAATGACTGCTAGTTAAGAAATGACACCATGGGTATCGCTATTAGGTCTTTGATGCATAGCAAGTGGAGGCAATGGCTTTCCATAGAAATCTAAAGCATAAATTAGAAAAGAAACAAAATTAATATGCCTCTTATTCAAGTTTTGTGACAACAGCAAAAAAATGTGGAATTGTCTGTTCATTTAATATACATACAGAATTATCAGGCTTTAATCTGATAATCACAACTCTTATGTGCAAAATTTATACTGTATACTGAAATACACATGTCTATTATACATGTTATATGTTTCAGTCTTATTTTTTACATTTTGTCATTTCTTCTGACAGTACTTTTATTATCAGGATAACCTGAGAAAAGGGAAACAGTTAAACATTCGAAACAATTTTAGAACCACAAATATTCAGCCACAAGTACTCTATCCTAGACATAAAAGCAAATATAGAGGGACCTTGTTCTCACTTGGCAGAATTAATATTGTTGAAAACATAAAATAATATCTATATGGTTATTTCAAATTGCTGTTACTGTCACTCTCAACTCACCTTATGTTCCCCAGATAATAATATATACATCAAATTGATCAGAATACAGAAAATAAATGGAAGAATTTCAGAGGATCATTTTCATAAGAAGCATCTCCCTTCTCTTTTTTTCTCCTATTTCTCCAACTAGTTCTAAATCAGTGGCAACCAACATCAAGGGTTTAAAATAGATATTTCCATCTGTGGTTCAGTGGTGCCAATTGCAGATTGCACAGATTTGTAAAACTAAGCATGAGGATTTTAATGACAATGTATTTAAGCAGAATTTCTGAGAGGAAAACAAGACCTCTATGCCAAACCATTACACCACTGTTAGAAGAGGACAGAAACACCCATTTTTAAACAGATGTTAAAAGAAAATAAGACATCATGAAGTTTGGAATATGCAAAATTATAAATCTGTAAAAAGATGGTGGATACATTCAGAGGCATCAGAACAGGACATATTTATCACATTTTAGGGTATCTTTTAGTTGTGCTGGCATATCTATTGCATCGTCATTTTTGCTTTAGTTTATCAAAATCCCCCCTCCCATGTAAATTCAATGGACATGTAAATACTGCTTTAAACTCTAAACAGAGAAAACCTATTAAATTTCAGTATGTTACAAGGTATTATTTATATCCTATATATTTTCTAGAAATCAAAAATAACAAGAATGGAGTTAGATTATATAATACAACTAATTTGGTTGTAAATCCTTATAATACTCTAAAATAAAATGATATTTTGTATAGAAGAGATCTGCTGCATCAGACCAGTCTTAGTCCAGCATTCTATTTACCAAGTAGAAAAATCTATGTTCCTATTGCTCATAAGCAGGAGGTAGAGACATTCAATCATCCTGCTGATGTTCTTCTGCAACTAGCATTTGAAATTATGCATCACCAACTGAAAGATAACTTTTAGTCTTCAGAACTAATAGCCCTTCATAGAACTGTCCTTCATGAATTTATTCACCCCTTTTAAAAGCCACCCAAATTACTGGAAATCACATTTTGTGATATGGAATTTCAAAAATTCATCATGAGCTTCTTTTTGCCATTCTATATCTTTCCCCAGGTTCATAATATGATTCTTGGGCTTAGAGATTTAAGAAAATGAGAAAAACTTCCTGTTCATTTTCTCCATCTCACGCATTTTACAAATATGCTAATTCAAATGTTAATTCAGTCCCATCACTCACATTATTTTCTAAGCTAAAGATGTTCCAAACTTTCTCATAAGGAAGGTGTTCAAGACCCTAATATAGTTTTGCTTGTCCTCTTCTTCACTTTTACCAGAAATATACTATTTTTCAAATGTGCTGACCAAATTGTCCACTGTATTCCAGATGCAAAATATATGAAATATATTTTATAATATATTTTAAATATATTAGTATAAAGTAATTACAATGTTTGCAGTTTTATATTCATTCTCTTTTCCAATGATCACTAGCCTGGATTTTCATAGCTGACACATATGACCTGTCCTTGAACTTATGGCTGTCACAGCATATCAACAGTCACGACTACCACTGACACACATTTACAACTGTCCCTAATCACATGATCCCCATTTGTGATCTTCACAGCCAGCTTCTGACAAGCAAATTCACTCTGGAAGCTGACAGTAGGTGGCAAGTCATGATCATGTGACAGCACACTTAATCATGGGTAATTTATTTAATGAGTGGAGTGGAGGTCACTGATGTCATAAATTGGGTGTAGTCATGTTTCACTTAAAAATTGCATTGCTTAGTGAATGAGTTGCAGGTGCCAATTGCAGTTGTTAAGTAAAAATATCTATATCTAATAATTCTAGAGTTGGTATGCTGGTTTCCCTGTTCTGTTGTAAACTTAACCTGGTATTTAAGATTCTGAAAGTAGGGAGACATTGTACTCCTTTTCCATTATACTCTCCTGAAAATTCTCCTGTTCCTTTTGCCCACCCTGATCAGAATTTCCCAACTGCCCCTCCTTTTTCTCATGACTAAATCCCTTGCTAAAACGAATCCCTTGGTCAAAGAATGCAACTCTTCTTATTAGCTGATCTAAACTTAAAATATAATTTTACTTAAAAACAACATAAAGAATACAAAAGTATTCTGTTCAAATACTTAATATGGTCCAGTAAAATTCTGGGGATATCCATTTGTGCTTTTTTAAGGGTTTTTTTTTAAGGGTTTTTTTTTTTTTAAGAATTATAAGAAAGCTCTATTACAATAGTAGGACCCTATAAGTCCAGTAATTGGTCACTTTAGTTTCTAACTGGAGTTAGGGGCATATAATAGTCCCAATAAAACCAAAATAAATAGTACTCAAGTATATTCTTTTTCACCATATCAGATCAAAGTTGTTTTCAAGTGAAATCTTGACAAGAATGGAACATGCAAAATTTTAATTAGTAATTGTATTATTTGAGTGAGTTGAAAATCAAGGTTTATAAGAGGTATTTATCAGGTGTAAACTTATGCTGATAGTTCAAAATCTTGATTTACAACTGCAATTGGAAGAAATATTTCTTGCATAAGAATAATTCAGGATACTGAATTACTGAAATACTCTACTTTTTAACAAACATATTGTCCAAGGAATGACTACTTTTAGTTACCATTCCTATGCTTCAGCTACAATCAGGCCCATTGTTAAGAGCAAAAAGATTATAATCAGGAAACATGGCCCTTCTCCTCCCTACCTCTTTTTCTGTCTTTTCTCTCCTTTTCTTTTCTTTATATTCCTTAAAAAAGAAATATGGATATTAAACAATCTGTTGAAAATTACAGTTGTCTATTACAAAGGAACTCAATTTATGCACAAAATACAAATTTTATGAATGTAAAAAGTCTACATGCATCTTTCTCAGCAAATTCTGAGGCCACAGTCCTTGAAAATCTTGACTGCAATTTTACAACTCTTCCAAAAGTTGCTATTTCATAAATTTTAATGTGAAAGAAGGGGAAAATTATTAAATACATAAAAGTAAATGTTTCCCCTGCCAGTCATGCCTGACTCTAGGGGGTGGTACTCATTTCCATTTTCTAGCTGAAGAGCAAGCGTACATCCAAAAATTCATTTGTGGTCATGTGGATGCCATGCTATATCCCAAGGCACACAGGCACTGTTACCCTCCCGCAGAAGGTGGTACCTATTTATCTACTTGCATGTTTACAAGTTTTCAAACTGCTAGGTTGGCAGGAGCTGGGGCAGACAACAGAAGCTCAACCTGTTGCATGGTAGCACTTGGGTCTCAAACGTAGGCTGCCGACCTTCCAGCTGACAAGCCCAGTAATTACTTGCACCACCATGCCTCCAACCTAGCATGAAATATATGGGGCTCACCATATTAATTGCAGTTAAATAATTGTAAATATATTTAACTCTAAATGAAATAAAATAAAATTTAGTTTTTGTCTAACCATGTCCTGTTTTTTTTGAATACCTTAGGTATTCCATTCAACGGTCAAATATAGCCTTTGGCTAGAGAAAGTTGAATAACTCTGATCTAGATTAATATCACATGCTTTGACCAACAAGTCAAACCAGCATGTCAGACATTAATCTTTTGCAGTATTACTGCTCAAGATCATTTTAGAGATCCTCAAGATTGAATAGCAACCATATACATGATGAGTATTCTATCACTGAATTATGAGCTGTGCCACCTTGTCAAAAAGGAAAATATTTCCCATACATTTTACAAGTTTTATATAAAACAATAATATCTTAAAAATGAAACAATTCTTATTAACAATAATAAAGGGGTATTATAAATCCTATTAGGACAGAAATAGATCCTTTCACATAATAGTAATAAGATTAATAGAAAACTAATTCTTTATAAAAACATGTTAAATAATAAAAACTACATATTTGCAAACTTACTATATATTCAGAAAAGTAGCAACAAGCTAGGCACACAGTCACTTACTATCTAATTAACTCATAACAATTTTCCTCCTTTCTAATGTATCTTGTGAAATTCAGCAACTTGTTAACCTATTTTTCCGTTCAATATTTATTGGAGTTAAGAATAGAAAGAATAAAATTGTGTGAATGCTTATCTGTTCAAAATATATTTTTCTCCTATTTCATGTGCATTCTCCAGCACCTCTTAAAATCTATTTATAGCAATTTACAGCAAATCTTCTGATAAATAGTTAAGAATATAGATATGGTTCTTTGCACTTCAATGAGTTCCAGTTTTTTCCCTCTGAGAAACACACAGCTATAAGACCACACAAGTAATCAATACATCTGTCCTGAAGCAAAGAAAATGAGACAGACTATTAATTAGACTCCATTTACATATAGTTTAAAGAGAAAAGCAATGAGGAAAATGATGGTTTGCTCTTAAAAAAGCACTAAATTAGTCAAGATGAAAGAAAAAGCCAGGATGCAAAATATATGTTGCAAGGTCAAATTCCTCTGAAATTACCATTATGATGAGTTTCACCAAGAGGCTCAAGTTTTCGAATTCTGTTAACTTTAGGTGTTTCCCATCCAACTACAGAGAAAGAGAGATCAAATAATAATTACATAATCAAACAGATCTGAAAAAGTGAACATTCATCTATGTAGATGGAGAAAATCCCAAACTATAACCAGAATTTTTACTACTAATGAGCATAGTTTACGGAATGAAGTGGAAGTCAATTTGCATAGGGTTAAGACTTTAATATTGGAAATTTATGTCCCAAATGAGATTCTATAAAATTATTATTACAGACTAATGGCTTTTCTTGTGAAAATTGGTGTTTGATGGGAGAGTGGAATGGAGAAATCTGCCCACAAGTAGAACTTCTGAGAAAAAATACTAAAATCACACAAAATAAACTACCAAAAGTTTCTTTTATTTGACAGACAGTTTATATATAGTTTATTGATGCACGAAAACATAAAGATTCAAGAGCGCATACTTATTTTTCTGTAAGACATAGATCTTTTTTGAGAAATTTATTAAATTTATATGCCAGCGAAATGATTCTCGGCGGCTCACAATAAAAAACATAAAATACAATAGAAAAAAAAACATAAAATTAAATAAGAAATAGCCAAACGGAGAGGGGAGGAGTAAAAATACATATAAGGGGAGGAGGACAATACTAAGTCATTAACCACTTCCAAGATATTGTACCCCCATTGGAGCCCCAAGCCATTTGGCAGAGCTAGGTCTTAGGCTGCAAGGGTGGGGGCAAGATTTTCCACAGAGCAGGAGCTACAGCAGAAAAGGCTCTTCTTGTCCTCACCAACCAAAATTCCTTGACTGACAGGATCCAAAGAAGGTCTCTTCTGCCGGTTCTGTTGGGGCAGATCATCTCCATTGGGGAGAGACAGATAACCTGGTCCCATACCATGAAGAGCTTTAAAGGTCAGAACCAACACTTTGAATTGCACCCAGAAGCAAACTAGCAATCACTGCAGCTCACAGAATAAAGGTGTTATGTGGGCTGTTTTCTAGGCCTCTAAAATCATCTGCACAGCTGCATTCTGTACCAGTTGTAGTCTCGAGATGCTCTTCAAAGTAGCAGCATGAAGAGTGCATTACAATAATCCAGTGAAGAGATGACAAGGGCATGAGTGACAAAGCACAGGGACTCCTGGTCCAGGAAAGGGTGAAACTGGCACACAACACAAAGCTGCACAAAGGCCCTCCTAGTCACAACTGCCACCTGCTCTTTGAGCAGGAGTCACAAGTCCAGGAGAACCCCCAAATTATACAGAGGGCCTGACTGGGGCAGTGCATCCCATCCAGACTTAAAGATGTTAAAGTCCTAGATCCAGAACCCCCAGACATCCAAAGCCACTTAATCTTGCCAGAGTTCAACTGAAGCCTGTTGCCCCCATCCAGACTCCCGAAACTGTGTTAGAGCTAAGTCAGCATAATTTGGTCACCAGGGATGGAGATATAAATCTGAGTATTATCAGTGTACTGATGATACCTCACCCTATGGCTATGGATGATCTCACCCAGCGGTTTCATGTAGATGTTAAAAAGGAGAGGACAAAATACTGAGCCCTGTGGCACATCACAAAGTAGTGACCATGGACTGGACCTGTCTCTCCCTATCAACAATGACTGGGACCAGCCTTGGAGAAAGGAGCCAAAGCAGCACAGAACTTTATCACCTCACCCCAGTCTCCGCAGTCGACCCAAAAGGATACCATGGTCGATGGTACTGAAAGCCACCGAGATCAAGGAGAACCAGGAATGGATGTATTACCCCCATCCCACTCTTGCCATCAATCATCAATGAGTACAACCAATGCTGTTCCTGTCCCATAACCAGGCCTGAACCCAGACTGAAATGGGTCCAGATAAAATCTATCTATCCAGAAATTTACCATTAATATCTGCAGGTTCTGGGGTTTTTTACAAAAACAAAATGAGAGAAAAAATCTGTTTGGTTTCCAAAAAAAATAGTAGTTTTATTTTGTTTTGTTCTTGCTCTCTATTTCAATTGGGAATTAAGGGTTTATGCCTTTTTATATAGCCAGGATACTTTTCACTTGTAAATTTCTATGATGGAATATAGACCTTGAGAGCACAGAGGGTACAACAAAACAAGGAAGGGAATAAACAGTGTCATTTCAGGAAACAAAGGAAAGCATGACAAAGACACTCAGAATAACGCAACTTCACTATTATTTGTTATGTGGGAGAAATATTTTACAGGCTTTCAAGATTCTGTAATATTACTCTATTATCAATAAAGTTCTTTCAGAAATTCAAGTAGTTCTGGTTTCCTGAGTTTGCAAGCCATAATCTGAAAAGATCTTTATTACTTCTAGGGTAAAGTAACAGAATCATGAAAATCTATCAAAGTAATTTCCCCACACAACATATATCTAGCGTAATTAAGGCAGAATCACTCTAAATTTCTTTCTCATGCTTTTTTCTTCCCTTAGACTCTGTTCTGTATTTCCCTTAATTACTCTCTTAGATGTCTTGCTACCTTTTTTATGTTCCCAACATCTGTTATACATTTCATCACAATATTTAATACTTCCATATACTTACATATCTTTTGTCTTGAAATAATTCATGTGAAATTGTGTTTTAACCATGTTCAAAATCTCCACTTTTAAATACTATGCACTTTGAACTCACCTGGGGTAAGAGTTACAACTGGAGTAGGAAGAGGAGGAACAATTTCTTCTGTACTGACTGGTTCAACTCGATGATTCCTTTTTAATTTTAGTTTCTTTGCTTTCTTTTTACTGTTTTCTAATTCAAATATAAATAACACCACTGATGTTACACAGAGAATTTGAACCACAATTAGAAGACATCTGTGCTTACATAAAGACAGACTTTCTTCAGAACATACACAATTTTATTTGATAATAAACACAGCTTTTGCTCAATTATGTACAGATAATGTTCAGTTAAGAATATATTCATGATACAGTACTGGAATTTAAATTTGTCAGTTCATACAACAATCCATCAATTGCTTGGCAGCTAATCAGGGAATGCTTTTCCTAATCTTTTTTAAGAGGGCTGCCTAACAGCTATATTCTCCTCTCCCTCTAAGCTGAAACTTTGAACTAAAATTTTGAAAAGCTAACAGGAATCACATTAGGTCTTTTATCCTCTTCAAACCACAGTAGAAATTAATTAAGTTCTATCTCTCTCACTCAGGATTCCTTGAATCAAAAGATGGGAAGAAATAACAAATATTTTTATTGTTTCATATTGCAGAGCAAATGAAAAGGTAATTCATCAGTTCTTATCAAATTATTCTATGCCCAACAGAGAAATCAGAAGGGGTATGTGCTAAAATCTAACAGAACTTAGAGGTAACAAAGCATTTATGAATTCTTATCAGCCTACCTGTTCCTGGATTCAAAGTGGCATTATCACCAGAGTCAAGACTTTCTAAGATGTGTTGGTCATTCTCATCTTCATCTTCCAATTGCTGTGTTAGTGCAGATTTATAGTCCTCTATCAATCTCTGTTTGTTGGATTGTTCACTGTTCAGACTCTGAATGTCTATTATCTCCTGATTTGTTTTAGGTTTCAAGACAATCTTTTCATTTTCTTCTCTTTGTCTCTTCTTCTCTGTTTCAATTTTCTTTTCATTCTACAAAACACAGAAGAAAATGCGATTTATTACAGAAGCATTTCAAGTGTTAGTTGAGGTGAAGTTAATGTCAACAATAAATCGGGGGTACTCTTAAAAGGATTACTGAAACACGTTTCACATATTAAATACTACAAAACTGGATTTTATACATTATTAAGGATATAGAGCATACACTAAATCTAGATTTTTTTTAATAACTGTGCTTTCTTAAGATCCTTAAGAAACCTTTGAGTTTTCCACAATAACGTTTCCACATACAATCACAGAAAAAAGTAATGGCCTGTTTAGGATCAAGATTAAGATCTTTAAACTAGTCTTTCCCATTAGAATACAGGACATCAATAATATAAAATACATTAACCTTAACATTTATAT
>JANHZU010004257.1:98317-111864 GCA_032468055.1 Acrochordus granulatus
AAGAGATTTGTGTTTTTTAAAGCAATACATTCTTTCAACCATACCGGACAGTAAGCTTCATAAACAATCTAAAATTAGGTAATCCCGCACCAACTCTTACCTTAGCTTCATGCAACAGTTTAAATCTTATCCTTCATTTTTTGCCTTGCAATATGAATTTAGAAATATATTTTGCCATTGTTTAAACATAGTATCCTTAACCAAAATCAGTGTCATCTGAAATAACGTTCTAGGTAACATTCATATTAATGGCAGAGTTCTACCCATCAAAGACTGATGCAATTTACTCCATCTGTCAATATCATGCTTAATCTCCTGCCAGACCTTACTACAATTATTTTGAAACAACATACAATTCATAATTGTCAACTGAATTCCCAAATGTTTAACCTTTTTTTCAATCTTAAAATCAGTTCTATTAGTCAACATTTCTTTTTTATTCATGTTTCAACTAACATTTTTGTCTTCTCTTTATTTATTTTTATGCCTGCCAATTTACCAAACTTCTTTACTTTTCTCATCAGTCTATATCACTTATGGGATCTTGCAAGACCAACACCATATCATCAGCAAAGGCATGTACCTTGAAGTTTTGTTTCCTCACTTGGAGGCCCTTTATCTTTACTTCTCCTCTGAAGTCTCTCAGAACTTCCAAAACCAAAAAACAGCAGTGGAAATAAGGGACATCCTTAATGTGTCCCTTTCTGAATGTCACAAGATTTAGACAATTCTTCATTCATAATTATCTGTGCCTTCTGTGGTACATAAATTGATCTCAAATTCTGCAAGAAGTTCTGTGCCACTTTGAAAATAAACTCCCAATTCAAATTGTCAAAGGCTATTTCTGCACCCAGAAACATTAAAGCAGCCTATTTAGCAATACGTTGTTGGAAATATTCTATAATGTCTAAGACAACTCTCGTGTTATCTCATCTGCCTTTAGGCAAAAAGCCACACTGATCTTCAGATATGTAGTCATTTAGCACTTTCTTAAGTCTGTTGTCCAGAATTGATGTAAAAAAATTATAATTGTTGTTAAAGAATGAAATCAGCCTATAGTTCTTAATATCAAATCATGACACTCCTGAGGCAGAAGTGCAGTGTTAGCTTCCTTCCAAGAGTCTGGCATAGGCACACCCTGCATAATGGAGTTCATCAAGTCTTTTTTCATAGGTAACAATAATTTGTCTTCAGAACATTTATAATAAAAATTGGTCAAGCCATCTGGGCCTGGTGCTTTTGCCATCTTGCTTCTCTTAATAGCTTCTACTATTTCCATGGTAGTTATTTGACTATTCAAGATACATTGTTGGTCATATTTCAATTTAGGCAATTTTTGATTTATTAAGTAAAAATCTATCTTTTCCTCAGAAACCTCACTCCCTTTATAAAGATTAGAATAGTAATTCCAAAAAGCCTTTTGCAATCTTGTATCTTCTGTTAAAATAGTTTTCCCTTCTCGGATTTTTGAAATATATATTTTTTCTATCTGTTTCCTGAGGCTATAGGCCAGCCATCTTCCAGGTTTATTTGCATGTTCAAAATATTTCTGCTTTGTAAATTTCAATTTATTTTCAATTTCATTGGTTGGTAACATAGACATCTGTTGCTGCAGTACTTTTATCTGATTAAGCAAGTCCACATCCATCGGTGATTTTTGTAATAATTATTTTTCTTTGTGTTTAAAATATTTTGCATTTTGTCCCTTATTTTCTTTTATATGTCCTTCTGGTACTGTGTAAAATATTCCCTCATTACTGCTTTATTTGCATCCCAAACTGTGTTTAAATCTGTACCTTTGTGCTAATTGTTATAAAAAATTCCTTTAACACTTGTTCTTTCTGTAAAATAGATTCATTTAATCTCCATTTCAATAACCAAGATTTAAGTTTAAAGGTCAATACAATTGGGTTATGGTCTGATAATAATTACTTTGGAGATATTTGTTAATAAATTCTTTGTAATCTGAATCATATCAATCCTTGAAAAGGATTTATGTCTTTCTGAAAAAGAGTATAGTTCTTTGTCTATCCATTTTTAAATCTCCAAGTATCCACCAAGCCCAAATTCTCTGTCATATTGAAAAAAAGATTTTGGCAATTTGCCTTGAGTGACCTTTATAGTTTCACTGGCAGACCTATCAAATTATGAAAATACTACAGAATTTCAGTCTCCCAGCATACACCAACTTTGATATGAAAAACAGAAATTTAAACCCACAAATGTTCAACAAAATAGTTTTTTCTTGATGGGAACATATACCCTATAACAACTGATTTCACTCTTTGGGAATCTATTTGAACAACCAGATATCTTCCTTGGTCATCTAACAGCAATAATTGAGGTTTTTTTTTTTTATAAATGTGTGTTTTTTTATATAAATGTGATTTAATATAAGTGCCACCCCATTAATCTTTTTTTGGTAGGCTCATGTAAAGACTTTTCCCAATAAATTATTTTTCAAATATTTAATATCCTTTTTCTTTATATGAGTCTCTTGCAAACAAATCACATCTTGGTTTAATTTATGTAAAGAGTGATTTTTTTTCCTTTTTTGGGTTGCATTAGCCCCATTACTATACCAAATACAATAACTACTTCCTATTTTTAAAACCAGTAGTAGTGTTCAAGTCTAAAGTTATAGCTCCCATTCTCATAGCCTGCTCATGTTGATTGTTTGTTTTTGGGTTGTTTGCTTTTGGATTGTCTATCTCAGTTCCTTCAGAAACTGCTTTATCTACGGCCAAAAAATTTGCTGCTATCTCTACAGAGTTTAATCTAAAACTTTGCTGGTAGTAATTAAAAATCACTCCTTCTAATTTATCCCATCTGAACATTATATTATTCTTCTTTAAAACTTTTGTTAAAAATAGATAATCCTTTTTCTTCCTCAAAATGTTTAGTGGGATTTCTCTCAGTATAATGAATTCTCTCCAAATAGTCAAAACAAAAAGATAAAAAAATGGCTTCTTGCAAAAATAACACTGTTCTTAAACTCACAGTCTTTAAACTGTTCTTAAACACTCAAAGTTCTTAAACACACAGTCTTAAAATGCTGCCACTATAATAATAGCCTCTTTGCAAAACAAATTAGATGTAGCAGCCTTCTCAAATCCATAACAGTTCAAAGCCTTCTTTTTTTTCCATCTCCCTCGTTCTCCAGAAATCAATCAATGAATCTTGGAAGACTCCTGTCCTCCCTACAATATGGCAATCACCTGCTGTCCAAGAGCTGTTGGGACAATTCCCATAAATTCCCTTTTATGGGTTCCATCAGCTCAAACTCTGGTAAGCTGATGTGCCAAGTATTTTTCAGTTCTGTTCAGGCTTAACACTGAACTAGCTGCAGCACTATCTTGTCAGGGAAGAGAAAAAAAAAAGAATCACGTTCTATTGATAAGTATGTATACATATTAGTAGAACTTCTGGGTTAATTTAGAATTCTTTGCACTTTGTGTTCTATCATATAGCACACAAATGCATTACAATATTTTTGGGGGCGTGAAATGGATTGTCCGACTTTCCATTGTTTCCTATGGGAAACCTTGTTTCAGTTTAAGAGCATTTCGCACTAAGAGCGTTCTTCCAGAACGGATTTGTCTCATCTTGTGAAGCCCCACTGTAGTTGGATCGGACTCTACTTAGCTTTTGAGACCAACCAAAATGCAACTAGCTGATGTCACCTGAGTTGTTTAGACTCCTTAAGTATTCTATTTTTGAAAATAGAATGTTTGCATAATTTACTCTTTGCACAATACAGTTGTATTGTGTATGTGCCTATTCAGGAATCAGTACAATGTAGTCAGATGATTGTTCCCAGAATAAGTACCATCAACAGGAAAATAAGATACACATACATACAGCATGACTTTTTGGTGGCCAGGCTTTTTATGCAACAACGTTTCATACAAAATTGCATTTTTAATACATACATACAGCATGACTTTTGGGGGGCAGGCTTTTTATGCAACACCATTTCATACAAAATTGCATTTTCAATACATACATACAGCAGGACTTTTGGGGGGCAGGCTTTTTATGCAACACCGTTTCATACAAAATTGCATTTTCAATACATACATACATACAGCAGGACTTTTGGGGGCGCCAGGCTTTTTATGCAACAATGTTTCGTGCAAAATTGCATTTTCAATACCATAACGTATTTGTGACACTTAGTGCTTATGTGACATAAGGATCATTGCTACAATGATACAGTGACATTTGCTGTATAAAATGATAGATCAAAGATCTCCATCCTGCAGCTTAGGAACTGAAATTTCCAGAACTTTAATTCATCATAACTTAACAAAATTGGTTTGAGAAAACGTGGTGACTCTGGAGTCCTTAGTGCTTTCTAGCCTTGGTTGTTTGCTTGCAGATGTTTCATTACCCAACTAGGTAACATCATCAGTGCACTGAGCTATATATACAATATTCTCTTCTATTAAAAGTGAGGGCATGTAAAGACTGTCTAGAATTGTTTTTTTACTTTGCATTTCTTAAAGGGTAGGCTTTCTTTGCAAATAAATGTTAGCATAATTAAAAATAACAAAATAAGATAAGCATGTTAATTAATGAAGGATAAAAAATCATAATTTGGTCCTAACAAGTACTATTCATGTCATATGTCATAAATGAGGATGCATGTGTTTTCACTCTCCAGAATTCTTCATCAAAGACAGTACCAAAAGAATCAGAAGTGGAATAAATATTCAAGAAAAAGGGCCATAGTTTTTTGAGGAAAGATCATAATGACAAGCTTAGGAGAAGAATTATAATATCCACTTTTTAAATTTAAAAATATTAACTTTTAAAACATATTCTTAATCATTTCAACTAAAGTGCCTAGGGAGAATTTGATAAGTTCTTTCATGTTTTCCACCTGTGTACCGGTTTAGGATAAGCTTAGTATTCTCTCCCAGCTATGTATGCTGACTTAACGATAGCCTACAAGTTCATAAAAACTTTGACTTTCATTTTTGTTCTCTCTTATGATGTCACAAAAGAGTATCCTTAAAACAAAATGTTTTCTTTTATTTAGTTTTATCTCAGAATCATGCCTCAGAGTTTTTGGTCAGAAAGCGTCGAGCAAATTCTTTTATGGAAGAAAGCAAGAAGGGGAATATGGAAAGGGAGTGTATTGAAGAATACTGCAATAGAGAAGAAGCCAGGGAAATCTTTGAAAATAACCCAGAAACGGTAAGAGTTCTTTGACCTATGGTATTTGGCTCCCCCCAAAAAATTATATTGGCAACAAAATCATCCTCACTTTCCCTTAAGCATACACACAAACACCTTGGTAACCATTTTTAACTGCTATGTCCTTGTGATAATATCTTCATTTTATGCCTAAACCATTACTAAAGCAGTGAAAAATCATATTTAGCTTTTCAAAAATAGTATTTTTCTTCTTCCTACATAATGTTTGCTGTAGATAAGATCTGGGATGCTTCACTGATGATGTGGTTGCTAGGGCAGTTGATGGTTAGGATTTGCTGAGCTCACAGTGGAGCCATTGGACTGCTATTGGCCTTGAATGCTTTTGGTCCATAGACAGTGCTCTGCAGAGTGATTCTCCTTTCAAATCAGACTGTCTTTGACAGATGGTATCAGCAGAGAAAGAGCACCTTTGGAAGCCAGATTTGGTATACAGCATGAGAGAACGTGTTACTGATGATAGATAAGTCTGTAATCCAGACCATGGTAGCAGTACAACTAGAACTAGGGTTTTTGTCACAAACTGGGAAATGGATTTAAAATACCACTGCAGATCCCCTCTTTTAAAAGTTCTATGGTACAAAAGGATAAATTACAATAAAATGTGTTTCAGTATCCAGATTATAATTGTATTTATTATAAATCATAGATTTTCAAATTGATAGAGTAAGTTACATCCATTTATTTAATAAATGTTATTTACATTAAAACATTAAGTTCTAATAATATGAAATAAATAGAAAATAGTGAATAAAACTATGTTTTTATAACCTTATAATACAACTGTTATACAAACCAGTTCTACCTCTTATCAGATTCACATTCTAATTAATTTCCTTTTTAAAAAACAGGATTATTTCTATCCCAGATATTTAGGTAAGTTTACTTTTTTAACAAAATGCATTTTACTCTTTAAACAATAATATATTTTTTTTAATTCTAAAAAATCTGTAGGGTTTTAGAAAAAATTAAAGATTCAGTTAATGAGTGTGATCTTATGTTCTACTGCTTGTTTTTACAGTTTAATTATAACAGTTATTGAATACTATGAAAATCCTTTGCCTGGTCTAAATGGCAGCTATATATTTTAAAGAAAGAAAAAAGTACCATGTAATTCAGTATATTTTCTAATCTAGTTGGGCTGGCACTGTAGAGTCTGATCTAAAAACAGTTTGGAACAGTTGCTAATACCAAAAGCTTATTTGCAATGTGGTTCTGCTCATTTCTATTAGAAATGTTGAGCTAACTTTTCTCAGTAACTCATCAATTAAATTAATGTATTATTCAATAAATAAGTAATAATTTAATTAATGCATTATTTAATTTGTGTTGAAATAAACTATAGAAATAATATTTTCTTTATAATTTGATTATCTTTCTTATGTAGATATTCATAATATGTACAGATATATCCTTGAATACTTTTATGTCTTGATTTTATGTAATCAAGACTGTTATTTGTCTCTCTGTTACTTCATTATGAGCACACATTTCTTCACTGTGAGCCAGTGACAGTAGCTTCACAGTTTAGAAGTGGTCCTCAAATAAACATCTAAAGCCTCACAACTTAAGGAGGGCACAAAGTATTGCTCAGAGTCTCCCAAAACACTCTTTTCTGAAAAAGTGGCAGATCATGGGGTCTAGTATAAATTTCTGAGCTGAAATGGGCATGTCAGGGCCTAAGAGAATTAATACTGTTCTGTGCAATATCTTTGCCTTGGTTACATTTACATGTTTTGAATAACAAATACAGGTAGTCCTTGCTTAGTGACCATTCAAAGTCATGATGGACCTCCCCCCCAAAACATACATATGACCCAATTCTGGAGTCCCAATGGTGGCACATACACCCTTACCCATAGTCATATGTGATCACATTTTGGGCACTTGGCAACCAGCTCACTTTTAAACAGTTGCAGTGTTTGGTGGTCACGTGTTTGCAATTCACATCCTTTGCTGTTTCTGGCAAAAATGTTTATAGGAATGAATTGATTCACTACACAACTGCAACGTTTGCATTATGAATGCCACAGTAAAAGGTGATTAAATGGGATTGGTCATATGGATGCCTCAACTTTTGACTGTCATGACTTACAATGGAAATTCTGAGCTTTGTCACAATCACAAGTTGAGGACTACCTATACAGAGGGTCATGTCATTATTTCTACCTTTATAATAATAAAGAAATCTTATTTCTAAGAAATGCACATGACAGTTAAAAGGAAGCCTACTTGCTTCACTTAATTCCAAGAAGAATTAAATTTCCTGTGCACCTTTGGTTAAAAGTATTTGCAATGTTGATTTATTTTTCTCTCTCTCAATCTGTTGTTTTTGCAGAGATGGGTAATTGTTAGTGGAGAAATTAGTAGATACAGAGCATGAAATATCAGGCTTATAAGCAGCAAGCTGTATTAGAATAAAGGAATAGTCACATGACTCAAAACTTTATGATTTTAGTAAAGATAAAGAGCCACAATGAAAAAAAAAGTTACTTTCCCATATAAAATGAAAGTTCTAGTTATTCTGCCATCAATTTATTTTTTTTTCCTTTTTCTAATGTCTGATAAATGTAGAGGGTTAGGAGTGACCCTCAACAAGCCTTGTTTTGGTAAGATCTGCTTCAATCGGTTTGCTTTGACCACATGAAACCAGCTGTCACGCCAAAGCAAAATAATCTGCATTCATGATAAATAAATCTAGAATAACACTGAGTAAGTACTGGCCAAATAAAAAACCTAGCTCAATTTTCACAGAGTGTGAAGAATGTTGAAGTTTTGGTTGGCCTTGATTTTGTTGGCATTTTTTAAATCCTACTTTTGTCAGAAACTGTCAGAAAACTGCTGAGTTGTATAAGCAGCAATGTAAATTTCACAGTCCATTAAATCTCAGCATCAAACTGTTCATGAAAGGAAAAAAAACCCTGCTTCAAAGCCTCTCCTTCATCCATGTTAAGTCATTAAGTAAGAAGCTTAGGAAGGCACATTTCCAGATCTTCAGTGTGAAGATCTTGTCAGAAAGTACTGCAGCAAGTAAGGTAGCTAGTAGTGCTTATTGCATGTCAGTAAGCAGGTGCCTGATGCTTCCACAGACTGCCTGGCTTCATTCAGAACAGGAATTTTCAGAGTGCCATCGCTGACTCCCAACTCTCCAGCTGACCTGCGGTCCTGTGTCACAAGTAAGATTTGTTATTACATTTTATGCTTTCTGAATTAAAACAGAAGGTATAACACAAAAATAATGACAACTGGTGACACTGATTGCATTAATGCATTTGCCTAGTTCCTGAAATGCAGCAGTGGGAATTCCTTTATATAAACAAATGTATGAAAAATCTATGAAAGAAATTGGTGGGGAATAACTTACGTGAAATTCTTTTCTTTTTGACTTCTCTTCCTCTTGATAAAAGCTTCTTCTTACTGTATATGAAATAATGAAATTATACTCTGGTTTTCCTTGAGATTACATAAGGGGACTGAAAAAACCCAAAGTATAATTTATATTCTTATTCTTCAATAACTGTTTCTCTCTTTTAACAGAAAGGTAAGTCCTAAAGGAAATAATTTTTAATCATCTTACCTGGGGTGCAGTCCAGTTCCTCAACTGATGCACTAAAGTTTGTACAATCACATATTAAATTGTGTTCTAATTCATTCTTTTCTGGTGTTTTTGTATTGTCATTGAAGACTCTGGGGACAGAGTCAGTGACAGGCATGTTATCTTGCTAAATAGTCTCTTGTGAGAATTGATGCTCTATTTGATATTAATTTATTTCACTCAATTGTGTTTGTGTCATACCACAAACTATTTCAACAACAGGAAAAACAAAACAAACAAAAATCTAGCAGTTGATCACCAGAGAGAGCATCCCTAGCTTAAACACTTTGCAATGAAACAAATTTACTTGAAGCTTCTGCAGAGCACCTGACAAATAAATATTTGTATGTCTTGTTATTGCTGTGGGTTAAAACTGATTGAATGCACACATTGCACTGAGCCAAAATATGGTTTCTTTGTTTTCCCTTTGTGTTTGTGCCTCAGCACAATCTACAAAGCCACTGTAGTTCAGTGGCTTCTTTAGCAAGGAGGATGTCTCTTGTCTGAGGGTTCTCTTTGGTACAGTTTATCACAAAGGAACCAAAAATAGCATGGACTGTTATTTCATTTCTATCTAGTTCACCAGCTAAGACCATTTCTGGCCAAATATCTATTGCTATAATACACTGTTTTTCCAAACTTGGCAACGTCAAGATGTGTAGACTTCAACTCCCAGAATTTCCTACCAACATGAAGTCTGCTCATCTCAAAGTTGTCCAGTTTGAAAAACTCTGATAGAATACATGTTCTAGTAACTTCTCAGTTATTCCATAACACTCTCTAAGAGGTTTCCCTTGATAACTGTTTAGGATTTTAATCTGGGCAAAAAGTTTGGTTCTCTGATTTGAAATTAGTCCTTAAAGAATCCCCAGGCTATCTTATCATAACAGTGCCTAGGCCAAACTGCTAGTTTTGTGTATAAAATCCAAAATGACTTGAGACCTAAAGGAATTCTGAGGGGACTCTTCTGGTGATGCTGTTGCTAACTGAAATGGTTATGTCACGGATAAATAACAGGGCTTTCCTAGTGGTAGTGTTTTGCCTTCTGTGCAGAGGTTTAATTGCTGTTAACAGGTTTGCTGCCCAAACGAGCTAGTGTATTTTTGAAAAAAGAGAATCTTTTTCTGCCATACTTTTTTTTAATTAATTGAGTTTACATGGAGAACAAGAACAGATGATTTCTTTGGGGGGTGGTTTTGGTTATTTTTAGTCTCAACAGACTTTTTATCAGATTTTAAAATGGTAATTATGTATTTGTGATATTCCTGTAATTACATAAGGAATGTTATAAATGAATTCAATGAATAAAATTCAGTTAGGAAGAGATAGGAAGGTTGCTGTCTGTTACATGGAACTAAAACCCATACTAATTCTGCATCAAAGTGCAATCTGAAAGGCCTTACAAAAATTAAATCTGGATCTGTGGTACACTGTATTTTTATCCACAATCAATCAGGTTCTTCCTTTTTTTGGATAAAAATGAAGAAACAGAATTAAAAGAGGATTGGTTATAAGATTAGCACTTTTCTGATTCTGTAATCTTCCCCACAGTAATACCAGACCAGTGTAATCCTCTGCCATGCAATGTGGAAGGCTATGAAGAATGCAGAGATGGACAAGCTACATTCACATGCATTTGTAAACCTGGATGGCAAGGAGAGAAATGTGAAGAAGGTATGATCACTGTGATAACTGGTAACAGGGCATATCTTTCACCACTGATTTCCATGTTGAATATACATGTGGCAATCAACATATGACAATATTTTGTTTTCTTTCCCCCACTAGATATCAATGAATGTGATGACCCTATAAATCAAAAGGGTGGTTGTGATCAAATTTGTGTTAATTTTCCTGGAAGCTATCAGTGTTACTGTGAAAATGGTTATTATATACAATCAAATAAAATGGACTGCAAGGGTAAGAAAAAAGTCAGAAAGTACAAATGACAACACATTGGAATAAAAACTCAATTTACATTAGATTAAAAGGCTGAATTGTATCAGTCACAGTGCCATTGGCTAAAAACAATAGCACTTCAGCTGTCAGATAAAATTTGTACCAGCCTATCAAATATTATAAAGAACATATTATGAATGTTCTCCATGCCTTATCATTAAGCTATGAGCTCTGCTAACTTGTATATTTAAATGCCCAAATTCCATCAATATCCATTAACATAATGGAAAACCTAATATTTTAACATGTTAACACTGTTCCAGGCAATCTGCTAGTTTTAATTCTGGCTTTGACTTATGACAGTGTGCTTACAATATATCATTTTTCTGTCAAACCACATGGCTATAAATAAAGGTAATCATGTTTAGTTAAAAGTGGGAGTGTATATACTTCCAAAGAAATAACTTTCCATATTTGTTGGATTATATATTTTATTATTGTAGATGGTGCTACAATAGATATTACTAGATGAGATTAATTGTGTTTCAGGAATCATAGATTAGAATAAGCACATGACAAACATCTCACCTAGAAAAAATTATGGAAAATTAAATTTAGCAATAATATGGAAAATGAGATAACTATCCTTAATAATTTCATGGACATTTGAGAATCAAAACCTTACAATTAATAAAATGTCCATATCCTGTTTACTTTTATACTGTTTATGTTTCACATGTTCACATTTTCCAGAACTGCTTGGGGAAGTTAACATTTGCAGATTTTTTTCATTTTTATCCCATTGTATAAAATTGCAAGTTACGGTTCCTTTTTTGTGGGAAAGTAATGCACATTTTATATGTACAGACAGGAATGAATGTGTGTTGTACAAAAACATTTGTGGGACAGCACAGTGCAAAAATACACCTGGCAAGTATGAATGTGAATGTGAAAATGGTTTCTTCTACAACTCATCTACAAAGAAATGTGAAGGTACATATACATATATTTAACTAGATTCTTAAACAGCATAATAATTTGTCTTTTGTGGAAAATTCACTGTGATTTTCTATAGAAACACCATATCTACGTTATATCTAGTTTCCACCAATATATAGCATGTAGATGTTATGTGTATCCAAAATACAAAAGTTAAAGGAGAAAAAATCACATGCACAGCAAACACATAGACCATATAAACATATTATAAAGCAGAGCTCAACTATATAGGGGATATAAACCTATAATAAAGCAGAGATTAACTTTATAGGGAATGATGAAATTCTTGGCCAAAAATTGATTAAATTTCCCTTTCCCAGATTGCATTCTCCTCTATACTTTTTCCCTAATTCTTTTTGGTGCCAGGAGTCTCTAGCACCAGAAAGGCTAAAAGAGATCCATAGAATAGGTTGTGTATGGAGCATTGTGTAACATATTATGATTGTAAAGAATTCTTTTTCCTAGTCTATTATTCTCTCATAGTTTAATTGTATCACTTCCTTTTAGTTTCCCTGAGCGGGATGTGGAAAATAAATGCAGTTCATGTGTAATGGGAAGTAGATCAGATGATGCTGTCTGTCTGTCTGTCATTGAAAGAACACTTGGATGATAAAACAAACATTAATTATCCGATATATTATGTAGCCAAACTCCTTTTTTATCTTAAATTGTGTTATTTCTAGGACCAGGCTTGCTAACATTTCTTTAAACATTTTCTCACTTTGTAGGATCTCGTCAGTCAGTCAGTATTAGTATTTACTTGCTAAAAAAGTTGCTAAAGCTGCATTTCACATTGCTGTGTGCCTCAAATTATTGATTATGTTTTGCCAGTAAAATAGAGAATTCAATTTTGCTCAATCAAGACAATATTTTGCCCTGGTCAGCCCACATTTTCTTTCTGGAAAATTGCTTCTTAGGCTTCAGAATTTACACACAGATGTACAAATCTCCAGTAAATTGAACTGAAGTGCTCACTGATATGTAGAGAGAATGGATATATGCAATCTATGCTGTACATTCAAGCATTATACTTAAGATGTTACTGTTTTTTATACATTGTAATTGATAATAATAGTAAAAACCTTTGATCTGAGCATTACTTCACAAGTAACATTATTTGTTACATTACTCTAGCATCCAGAGATCAATTTCCATAGCAAGAATACATCAGTTTGATTATTGTTTTCACCAATTCAATTAGCCTTCCCATAGTATCTGTTTGCTAATAAATCTTCTAGTTGCTTATGTAATGAGTGGACCTTGAAAAATACCCTTGCAGCTAATGTAATTTAGAAGCAGCAATCTTCTAAAACAGTCTATCAGTAAAGATTTGCTCTTTTGCATATAGTGAAAATAAGCCTTCAAGAAATTATTATGTTTTAAAAATCATGAATATGTAGTATAACTGGCCTCTCCAAGATAAATGGATACTGCACATCAGTAATGGCATCCTACTAAACATTCAGTAAGCCTTTTTTGTTATTTATGGCCTAAAACTGAGAGCTTGATATTTATGACATCAAATTAGCTGTATTTAGTTTAACTGGTAACTAATAATTTAAATCTGCAGTAGAGAACTTGTACCCATTTTTATAGTCTTTGATGTTGTTAAAGGTATCATCACAGGATGGAAGCTGTTCCAGGTAAAACTGCCTTTTGCAATTGATTGATGATCAATTTATCAATGCCAATGGGATGTGTTTATATCTAAATATGTGTTTGTGCTGTTCCTCCAATTTTTCAATTTCATATTATTTTTTTTGTTGTTCAGTCGCGCAGTCGTGTCCGACTCTTCGCGACCCCATGGACTGCATTACGCCAGGACCCCCTGTCT
>JANHZU010004257.1:116988-130879 GCA_032468055.1 Acrochordus granulatus
CCATTTGAAGGGATTTCTCCATACCTTTAATATACTTTGAGGGCTTCTGTGTATCTTATGTTAATTTCTAGTTCTCCTGGACCATGTCACTGAGTTTTTCAATATTTAGAAGTCTTTCCTTGGAACCAAAACTCAGAATTTCTCATG
Source organism: Acrochordus granulatus (assembly GCA_032468055.1). Classification (NCBI taxonomy): domain Eukaryota; kingdom Metazoa; phylum Chordata; class Lepidosauria; order Squamata; family Acrochordidae; genus Acrochordus; species Acrochordus granulatus. Next base: position 117,136 of record JANHZU010004257.1, read on the forward strand.
CATCATTTCTTAGCCTTTGCAGATTTTGTGATTTTGGTACCACCAAGAGATCTCATAGAATTGTTCTTAGTTGGCAGTTTTAAGAAAAAGTCTATTTGTGCAAAAGAGAGTACACAGAAAGACAAAAATAAGAGACAGATATAAGAAGCTGAGAGCTCAACAGAGTTGATGCTAACTTGCTGTCATCTTCCCTCCCCCTCTACATGAAAAGTTTTATATAGGAATTTATTAGCATTCATATACTTCTGATATTTTTTTTTTACATTTAGATCACTGTGGAAGAACTAGAGTATAGCATCAGTGTAAAAATAGCCAAAGAAGCAGTGATGAACATCAATAATCCAAGACCTCTTTTCAAGCTCTCCAATGGATTTTTGGACACAAAAGTATATATTGCAGGAGTCCCTCGCAAAATGGACAATGGTCTCATTAAACTGGTAAGTTTTGCAGGCATCACGTTACAAAAAACTTAGATATAGCAGTTAATATTTGGGTTTTTGTTCCTTTTAAAACCCTCATTATTCTCATAGAAATATTACATGCGTATTGTATATCACGTTTAGAGATTTATTGTTAGAAAACAGAATATAATAAGATATACTCATTTTATAAAATCTTCCCTAACCCAGTGTTCCCCCTATGTGCTGGTTACAATTTCCTGAATTCTCACCAGCATGACTATTACTTATCCAAGAATGTTGGAAGTCATAGCCACAACACCTCTAGAGAGCACAAGACAATGAAAGACTGAGAAAAGGTATTAAATGTGTCAACATGGCAAAATACACACATTTACACACATATTCCTACATATACATTAGATGTGCATATATCAAATTAGAGAAGATATTTTTTTCTAAAGACAAATGGACAATGTCTGGCTGCCTCCTAAGATCCTTCCCACAGTGCTCCTTGGGAATTAAATGAAAAGGACAAGACTTTTTTCCTCCATTGTCATATTGTTTTATGACTTTCTGTGTACAGGTATTGTTTATTACTCCAGACATAAAGAGAAATGGAGTGATCTGTCCTGAAGGAGTAAAATTGGGGAAGTATCCTATTAATTTGCTAGAGCTCCAAAAAGGGTTTTTGTTGTTGTTATTTTACTAGCACTTACACTGAAAATATTGATGCATGAGCTAGAGGAGCATTTGACCTGCAGTATTTGGAAGTAAATTATAGCTTGAAGAAGCAGCTTCAGTTTTAAGCATCCTGGGAGAAATAGTTGTAAAAAGGCAATGTGGATGTTTGTTATTATAAAAATAAACTATTTGTGTCTCTTTAGAAAGACATTCTGCTGTGCAAAATGCTGACTCCAGGGAAGAAGCCTATATCCTTCCTACTTAGCATAAAGAAATGGCAGAAAAAATAATAATAGTTTAATCTTGCCAGAATAACAGTGGAAACCATAAATAAGTTTGATTCTACTGCTTATGAGATTTCATTATTGCTATTTTGAAAATGTAGGCATACAAAAAATTCAGGTTATCTAATGAGCTACCTTCCTTATGACATTTTTAACCTAAAGATAATTTATTCTGAATTTTCTTACACACACAAAACTGACCATTTGCATGTTCTAGGAAAGGCTGACAAAATACTGTGCACACAACTTCCAACTGTTCACTAACTGGTTGTGCATTAGTGGAATACCTTGCAGCTCATCAGCGTAAAGAGATGTTTGATCCCAGCTGTCAGTCTTGCAAGTGTTACACTGAAAGTAACCTTTTATGTCCAACTGCCCCACAGTTTTTTCTGTGAGTAAATTGTTGCCTCAGTGAACATATAGTGCACATGGAAAATATTGAAACATAGCTCTATGGAATAGAAAATAAGTGACCCTTCTGAAAAAGATATCTCCATAGATTAGCACAGAACTTGATCTGCAGAAGAGATTGTTATACGTATTTTTAGATAACCAGAATTTTAAACTTATCCTGAGAGTTGGTGTCATAGGAGCTAAAATTTGACTTAGAAAGTCACACTTCAAACTATATTTAAGTGTTGGTTACATAATTAATATCAGGAAAAGCACCACACATCAGGCTTCCATAATATGAAGATAGAAATGCATTTGGTTTATGGAAAGCTTTTTTAACATTGCTTTGTATTAGGGCTCTACCTTTTAATACTTTATTTTAGATTAAATCAATGAAAAATCTGTGAAAACAGTTAAAAATGCAACCTGTAGGGCACAGATTGTATTTATTTATAATATCTGTGTATAGGTAAATGGAAATGCAAAATATCCAAAATAAATGTTTCACAAACCCTGGAAGCACAACTCATTTCTTTATCAATTGTTTTGAATAACCTTGCTAGATAACTTAGAAAAACAGCTTACTAACTTTTCATCATCTGACTGGTTAGCAGAGAAGGGCTAAATTCCCATGTTGATTCTTCACCTACTGTAATTTTCTGATATAGGTCTTATTTATCAGCCACAACAGTTCAAAGTTGCAATGGGGCTGAACATAGGGTACTTACCTACAGATTCTTATAGTTGTGGCTGTTTCGGTATCCCCATGGACACATGATCGCCATTTGGGTGCTCATCAACCAGCTCGCAATTACAACAGTGCAGCATCTTGCAGTCCTATGATCACCATTTGTAACTTACTACTGACTTCTGACAAGCAAAGTCAACAGGAAAGATGGCTGAAGGTCACAAATAGCGATCATGTGGGAAACTGCGACTGGATGGCAGCAACTGGGACTGCAGTAGCTTCTGTCATAAATCAGTGTGGTCACATGATGTCACACCTTATTACCGTTTCGCTTAACAATATTCCCAATCCCAATTACTCCTGGTAAGTGAGGTGAGGACTACCTGTATCCACAAAGGAGAAGACTTTCTTTCCTGCAGCTAGCATGTTTTTTTTTCTAGGAAGCTAGTGGAGAAATGATTTGTTCTTTCCAAGAAATTATTCATCCCCTTACTTAGAAATTCCTTGTCATCTTTTGTAGCAAGAAAAATGCAAAGTATCTTCTGGAAATTTGTTGAAATGATAAACTGGTAGATTATGTATACAATGAAATAGATGCTAGCAAAAATATTTAGGTATTTCCCAGTATGGCAATGCTATTCTGAACTGGTGTAATGAAGTGTATCTTTACATCACTTTGTAGGCACTGTAAAATGCAAATGATATCAACAAATCCAATGCAAATTCGAGTCTCAAGTAAGGGATATCCCAGTGCAGATAGTAACATCAGAAAAGGAAATTTGGTAGAAAACAATTTAATATACTTCCTGTTCTGGTTCACATATTACAGTAGAACATAATGTGACTTGATGGTTTCTGGTTTAGTGTATTATATATACATTTTAGTTTGGAAAACAAAGTTTATGTCATACTGAATGTTGTGATATAGCAAAGTGTGGTTTATTCAGTAATCTGTATTTAAACAAACATTGGCTTAGCACAGTGTATCAATTCCCATTTATAATCTTAATAATCTGTTTGGTCTAGTGGTATTGTTTAGTGACTGCCTCATTTAGTGACTGATCATAGTTACAACAGTGATGAAAACATGATTTTTAACTATCCTTTCATTTACAACTTTTTCAGGTCTGTAAATCAAAGAAAATCTGAATTAAGATTGTAAGCACAATTGTGGTTTCACTTAGCCAACCATTTCATTTAATGACTGAGTTGCCACTTCCAATTGGTCACCAAACAAGGTCTACCTACAAGCTGTTCCTAAATTGCTTCCTATTAAAACAAATTAACAAACAAAACCCATTGGAATACTATATGCTTCAAGAACTAAGGCGTTTTTGTGTGATGTGTCATCCATATTGTTAAATTTTGTATCTAGAAAAAAATAATGATTTGTTCTGCATTATTTGACAAGATTCCTGGAATGACATAATGAATTCTGTAATTTTCTTTACAGATTAACCCCCGTTTGGATGGATGTATTCGTGGTTGGAACTTTTTAAATCAGGGAACATCCGGGATAAAAGACATAATTCAAGAAAAACAAAGCAAACATTGTTTAGTAACTGTTAGAAAGGGATCTTACTACCCTGGCACTGGCATGGCAAAATTTCACATTAGCTACAGTAAGCTTGTTTGTTTCACACAATTTCTATGCTACCCCAATCATAAGCTCCGGATAGTGTTCATGTTTATGTGTGTAATCACAACCATAAGATCATAAAACGGTTACATACATGGCAACAACATTTTCCCAAAACTAAAATTCAAAAGCCTGATGAGGATTGTTTTCTTTTATTCTTAAATGTTAATAGTGAGCATGCCATTTTACACTGGGGCAAAGTATTCCATAAGGCTGGAGCAACCATGGACCAGACACTTTTCCTGGTCCTCACTCCCTTAGCTCATTAACTGATTGCTTGATAGTGATTGACTGATGATGTCAATGAATTACCACAAGTCACTATTGTATCTTAGTAATCACATAGGTAGACCTTCTCTGGGATCTTTACCTTCATGGTAGATGGAAACCCATAGCATGCCTTCTCCACTCAAATTTGTAGAATGGGACGCTTCTATTTAGAACAGAAAGTCCCAAAGGTAACCAGAAGCTTTGATACGCTTCATAGGTAACAGCACCTTGTATTTTATCAGGAAACCTATTGGTAACCAATGCAGTGATCAAAGGAATGGTGTTCGTTTGTTGAATTAGTTTTATTCTTCCAGCGCATGAGCTGCAGCGTTTTGTTTCTTAACATACTTTAAAGACAGATCTAAACAGTAATCCGAACAGAACGTGTTGAGGTTATGAGTTAATGTACTTGGAGTATTTGGCTCCAAGAATAATTGTATCTTTGATTTTGAAGATTTTTGGAAGTGCCCGCTTCTTAATGGCCCAAGGTCACCCAGTTAGCTTTTGTGACTAAGGTGGGACTAGAACTCATGGATTTCCCAGTTTCAAGCCTGGGTGCATTAACCACTGCACCAAACTGACTCTTGCAGTTGTCATATTATATTCTAAATATAGTGATCCCCTTTCAAGCTGCCACATATAAAGGTACTTGCCCATTCTGCTGCTCCATGGCTCAGCCTTATTCCTGGTTAAATTACTCTTATATTTTAGCAGCTTTGTGTCACTTCTTAAATATCAAAGGAATACACATTTCAGGTTATAAAATGGTATCTTTAAGTATATCACTAGCATGAAATAAAATAACTAAAGATGAACATACCTCCTTGCTTTTGCAACTGCAAACTAAAATATCCAAGTTTGTTCATTTGGACACTTGGTCTTTCAGAGATGTCAGAGGTAGCAACCATTAACCCAAGAATTACTTCTGAAAATCTTCTTGCCAATAAGCCATGTGCTTATGCCCAAAGATCCTTAAATATTGTAGTACGAAGTATTTCTTCAAAGTTATAAACCTAAACTGTTGTCATATTCTGACTACCCAGGATATCGGATGAAAGCACCTCTTTTCTGCAAATATTACAAAAAAAAAACCAAGCTGAAAAATAACCATCTTTTGATTCTGTTTATCAATTGGGTCAGGGAGGAATATGCTTAAGGGGGTCTACTGGAAAAAAAAATCTTAAAATTAGTGTTACTGTAATTAGTTTTTTAAAATGTGTTTGAGGAAAGACAAAACTCTGAGTAAAATAATGTTTCAAGAGAGGTTTTTTTCTGTGGGAGAGTTCAGAATAAATGATTATTTTGTGACTGGACAATACATTTCTTTCTCTTGCTTTCTGATTTATTTTCAAATAAAACAGATAATACCTCAAGTGACACAGAGGATTGGTTAATAAACATGACAATGACTATCCGTCCATCCACAGGCACTGGAGTAATGTTTGCCTTGGTTTCAGGTGAAACAGTTCCTCTTGCTTTGTCTATTGTGGATTCCAGCTCAACAAATGTACAGGTACATTTTGCTCCCACTACATACAAGCCTGCTGGTGAAATTAACCTAAGCATCTAGCACCTCCCTTGCACAAGGAAGAAATAACTGGGAAAAATTTTTATCCCTTTGCCATAAGAATTTGATGTCTCTGAAATTCAGTGAAGTGTTCCCTGAGTAGCTTAATTCAGATAAGGAATTGAGACATAATTATCTTTAGATTTGTGTATAATTAGTTTGATTTTGGCAAGCATAAATTGTTTTCACCAACAACAGGGAGATTGAGATAAATTTCTGCTCTACCCTCTTCCCCTAAATGTTACATCATTCAGAATCTTGCTCATGGGCAATTCCTTGTTTGAAATACAATAAATCTGTGGATCTCTGTAGAAAAAGATTTCCCTGATTTATATTTTTATTGTGCAGAATTTTGATGAAATGATAATTAAAAGAAACAGTGACTGCAGGTAAAGAATTAAGATGGCAGTCTCAGCAGCAGAATTTGAAGCCCTGGCATTCATTCATTCATTCATCTATTATATTTATGTGGCTGTCCATCTTCCAAATAGACAGGGCTTTGATCATACTGCCATCTTGATTTTTTTTGATAAGTCAAGACCTGAGAACCTTTGATTAAAAGTAAGCCATCTTCTGTAAAGTAATTATTTTTGGACATATGTTTCTTCATCTCAGAAATTATTTTGTTTACATTTAGGAAATAGCTTGAAAAATGTTAGTGCCAAACACTTATTAAAGCAATCAGATCTGGGCTGTAAAAAAATTTATTTTTTTACAAAAAATAAATTTGTATTGAATTATCTCTTAATATTTATTGATTCCTAAGAAAAAGAATTGATTTATGTCAATTTATGAATTTAATATTTATTGAATTATTTTCACCAATATTTACATATTCATAATTCTAGTATTTGTTCTTCTCATTGTATTGAGATATGTTTTCTGTAGTCAGATACTCAGATACTTTATTGGCCAAGTATGGATAGACACACAAGAAATTTGACTCCAGTACAGCAGCTCTCAGTGTATAAGATAACAGCATAACAAATGTTATTCAGCAGTAAGTTGCAACCAGTAGAAATGTATTGTTTGATGATTTTATTGTATCCATTTTATAGGTTTTTAAAGCTTTTCTATGATTGTAAAAGTGAAATACAAACTGAAATTGACTACTGCCTTCCTGTTTTGTTTCTGAATCCCAGGAAATCATTGTATCTATTCAGAATGTCATTGTTGCTCATTTAGAGTCAAGAAGTTTGTGTACCTCAAGAAGAGTGCTACTCAGACTCAGGATAAGTAGACACATTCTTGAACTTACAGTTGATTCATATCCAGATGTTACCTATTTAGGACACCATCTCTCTATCCTTGAAAAAGCAATTAATGAATCTGTTGATACCTACTTAGGGGGCATTCCTGGTAAGCTTTTTTCTGTGTTACAGTATTAACTTTCAGTAAATGCATATAAGATTAGTCATCCAGACATGATCATTTTAAGTGTGGTCACCTTTTCTTTTTCCCAATTTGTGTGATTTCTGAAATTGCAAGAATAGCAAAAAATTGCATTAGCTACACCCTTACAAAGGGTTAAAATTGCATTAGCTACACCCTTACAAAGCTGTTTTTTCAGAATCTGTTTTTGGACATGTATCAAAACAACTTTGATTCTGTCCTCTCTTGTCATTCTTTGCATTCCACTGACAATCAGTCCTGTCAATACTACATTGTAGTCCATTATTTCTCATGTGAAGAAGATAAGAATCTACTCCAACTCTGAGCAACTTTTATGAGATGAGTTTCCATGTAACCATGAAAAATGTGTAAAAGTCAGACCTGAAATTATAAAATTTCAGCTTTTCAGCCAAATAAAAAAGTATTTGTGTGCATAGCTCAAGTTAGCCCTGGAAAATGAAGTAGGAAATCCTTCAATATGTAGACTGAGTTGGCTCAGCATATTGCATGTTTTACACTTTGTGCTATGCAACACCTACTGGCTCTATTAAAAGAAATTACCCTAATGCAAAGTTTAATAGTTTTGTAATGGAAGGATGGGCTCATAATTATAATACAGTGGTGCCTCACAAGACGAGATTAATCCGTTCCTGAAGAATGCTCTTAGCACGAAATGCTTGTAAAGAGAAATGCAGTTTCCCATAAGAAACAATGGAAAGTCAGATAATCCATTCCATGCCCCCAAAAATATTCACCAAAAAATCATTTTCAATGGAATTTGAGGTAGAAATGATTGTCCCTAACATCTGAAACAAGTAACCGTGATTAACACACGATATAAAGCAGAAATAGAGAAAACGAACCAGCACTTACGGATCTGCTTTGAGGCAGCTTCTGGCCTTGGCTGCTGCTGGCTGCCATCACTTTAAAAAGGGCCTTTTTTCTCTCAGCTTTTCTGGGTGTTGCGGGTGGTTTGAAAGTTTCTTCCCTCCGTACTATGAGGGAAGCAACGAGGGCAGGATTTCTGCTTTATTTGGGACAACGAGAAGGACAATTTCTGCTCTCTCTCTGTGTGTGTGCGCACGCGGCTTTAAGAATATCCCAGCGTGAAGGAGAGGAGAGGAGGGGGAGGGGACTTTCTGGAGATTGCATTGGGAGTCTCCAGAGTTCTCTCTCTTGAATGTCTTTCACTTAATTTATGTTGTTTACGCAGCGAGAGAGGAGAGCTCCGTTGAGATTTCCCATGTGAGCTGATTGCGCAGTGCTCATTGCGATCAGGAACATCGTAGGCAGAACACATGCATGCGCACTGCTGCCCATATGGGAATGGAGTAAACTGTGTGAGAGGAGAGTCGGCAGAATGCGCGCATGCTGCTGCCCATATGGGAATGGAGTAAACTGCGCAAGAGCAGAGTCGGCAGAACGCGCACATGCTGCTGCCCTTATGGGAATGGAGTAAACTGCACGAGAGGAGAGTCTGCAGAATGTGCAAGCGCTGCTGCCTGTATGGGAGTGGAGTAAGCAGTTCTAGAGAAGAGTCGGCAGAATACGTGTGCGTGCTTGCTGTGTGAGCAGAACTCTTGCACGGGGTTGCTGTCTGCAACAATGGAGTAAAGCACAAGGTAAGAGTCGGCAGAACGTGCATGCACGCTTGTTGCGTCAGCAGAACTCTCGCATGGAGTTGCCTGAATGAGAAATACAGACCATGCTTACTGATGATGCACAAGGTTTGGCACTAAGTTTCCTCGTCTCATGAGTCGCGGCTTGTCTAGCGGAATATTTTTTGATTAAATTTTTTGCTCGTCCTACGAGTTTCTCATCTTGTGAGTCACTCGTCTTGTGAGGTACCACTGTATTATAAGGATCATAATAACACAATCTGAATAAGCAAATGATATTCTATGCATTTATTATTAGTAAAAGAATACTATACAGTGGCTGTAATAACCAGTATACCTAGAAAACAGTCAAGAAAAAGTAGAACATCAAGTCTGCCAAACATAACTCTAGAAAGACAGATACTTAAAAACTTCTTTTTCAGATTAGAGGTTATCCCTTGATTAAATATATGTATAAAATTCAAATATCAGCTCTGCCTCTGAGATCATTTTCATGAATAGAAAAAGTGTAAGAGTTATTTATCTATCAGAATTCATGAAAATATGTTGCAGTGCAATGCATCCCTTACTTGAAAGCTCAGCCATACTTCTCCATTCATTCTTTCTTCAGTTTTTCAGTCTCTCCCCAACTTTCTACAGCTGCTGCTGGAACAGTCAGTTCCATCCATTTTCTTCAGGGGAAAACACCTTTTTGTCAAAATACTTTCTTGTATTTTTATGAATCTTGGCCTTTCTACAAGCCTGTTAAGTCCTTTTCTCAAATATTTTTAATTAAGAATTTTGATTATAATAGCAAAAACTAATACAACTAAAAAAATGAAATGAAAGAATAAAAAGTGCAGAAAAAAAGAAAAAGAAGGAAAACATATAATAAAAAGAAATAAAATATAAAGAAGTGACTTCCAACCTTCATCAGAACAAGTATAAACAGATTTAATAACTTTTCACCCCCATTAGGCTAAACATCTCTTTATCCCATACCCCACTCTATATCTTTAAGCAAATATATAAAACATCAAGTTTTCAATCCTGGTAGCAGCAGAAAGTCTATAAAGGGTACCAGAACATTGTAACAAAGGGGGAAAAAATCTAATTTTACCTTGATCAAATAAACCCACTTTCTACTCCTTTCTCTTGCTTCTAACAATCTTAATCTTTAATTCAATAAAATATTGTAGTTGGATTTGATTTCTTTTTATCCAATTACATAGATATTTTTATCCAATTACATAGATATCTTCAAGGCTTTAACAAGCCTCTTTAGTAGATTCAATAAGAAAACATTTTCAAAGTCATTCTCTTGATTTATCATTAGTATTTCCCTTTTAATTTTTAAAACTTCAGCCAGTTCCTTTTGTATATCCAGTAAACCATTATTTTCCAAATTATTCTCTTGATCTGTCATTTGTAGTCTCATTTGTACTTTCTCAATCTTGATAGATAAAATTTGTTCTATATCTGGCATTTTTTCATTAGCATCTTTTATATGTAGTCTATCCATAGAGACAGACATCATTACTGAAGTGTTGATATTGCAGTTACTAATTTTTGGCTTTATTCTTTAAAGATCTCCTTTAATGTTTTTAATATTATAATATTTAGTATCATTGTATGGGTTCAGTATTAAGAGTACTGTATTTTTTTCCCTCTGCTTAAAATCTTTAGTGTCTAGTTTTTAAAATCATCATTTAACTTTGTTATGACTTGTAATAACCAGAATAGAAAAATAAGTCTGTTTTCTATGAGAAGCTGTTTTGTATAGTCAATTCCAAAATTTTATAAAAGTCAGTATTTCAGATTTATCTATGCCCTTAATTTATAACTTTCTTAGATCAAAATTGTATTCACCTTTTTATTATTTCAAATTCTTTCAGTTCTTCAAGCTTATAATTAATTTTTCTTTTGTTCAGAGTTGAAGATAAACTCACCCAATGAAAAGTTTTCAAACTTGTTCTTCCAGAGGCGTCTAACAGCTTTAAGATAGTTAATAGGAAATTTTCAAAAATGATTAGAAAGTAAAGTTTGCGAATGTGGTGTCCTTTAAAAGGGTTGGTTACAGATGTGAGCAAGATCCTGACATCTTCCAGCACTCAAAATCACAGAAAATTGTTGTCTTGCAGTCTGCTTGCAAGAAGCAGCCATCTGGATAAAAGTAGATGATCACCTGCCCTCTCCTTATTTGGACAGGTTGCAAGAAACCAGCTATACACTGGTTTCTTGGTCTTTACCACAGTTGTCAGCTCCTCTTTCACAGAGCTCTCTTCAGTTTGTCATACCTCCCCAGAAGTCCCTGGTGAATCCTTCTCGTACAGTATTTGCTTCCTGCTGTTTTCTCCATGACTGTACAAAACATTTCATACTTGAGCCATTTCAACCTCGAAACGTCCCATTTCGAGCTTGAAATTGTTGCTTTAACTTTAAGATTGGGCTGGTCTGATCCTTCTGGTATTGAGCTCAAAATAACTCTGCTTTGAGTAACAAGCAGAACATTTCCAAAAAGGCCAGAAACCTCCCTCCCTCAGCTTTTTTGTGCCTTTAAGTTTTGGCAACTACCTGGACAATTCCCTGCAGTTTTCTTGGCAAGATTTTCAGAAGTAATTTGCCATTGCCTGCTTCTTAGGGCTGAGAAAGAGTGACTGGCCCAAGGTCACTTAGTTGGCTTTTTACTCAAGTTGCATTAGAACTCACAATCATCCAGTTTTTAGCCCTAGTATTCTAACCACTATATCAAACTGGCACTTCAGTTTGAAAAACTGACTGAAAAACCTTTATCAAGTAGAAAAATTATTTCAAGTTTGAGACACAAACTTGAAGGGTTTTATGTTTTCCACATCTCTAATTTTGGCTGTATTATCAATAGTACTCCTTAAATATCATAAATAGAAGGAATGACATGATACAAACAACAAAGCCATTCAAACTTTGGTAATAGGCTATTTTCAACAAATAAAATCTGAGAACAAATTTGGCCTAGTGGTTAAGACTAGTAACTGAGAGGTCATAAGTCCCACTTTAGCCAAGAAAGCCAGCTGGGTGACCTTGGGCCAGTCACTCTCTTTTAGCCCAAGTCATCTCACAGGGTTGCTGTAGGGAAAATAAGAGGAGGAAGGTGTGTGCAGGGTTAAACTAGAGTTCAGAACCATGGGGGTGGTTTTCCCAGAGTACAGCTTTGTTTCTTGTTAAGCAATGCACCTGTACAACTTTCTTATCAGAGAACAGAAGCCTGTTGCATACACAAGCCTGGGAAGCTAATGATGGAATATTCCTAATTGCTTGATGTTGTACACATGTGCAAATATACTTCATGATGTAATCTTGTAACTATGCTGTAACTAATAAAGAAGAGGAGGTGAGCTGGGGGAGCAGCTTTTGCTTTCTGCTCCAGCTCAAGCTGCTGGAGCCTGAGCTCTCCCCCAGCAGCTTGCTTTCTGCTTGCATTATAGCATTGTGGGTGTGTGTTTCATTTTCTCATCTGGTGCTCAAAGGTAGAGCACCAGATCCCGAAGTACTGCAACAGGTGTGTTAAATATGTTTGCTATCTTGAGTTGTTTATCATAATAAAGGTGGGATATAAATAAACAGCATTACTTTTATCCCATAATATCTGACATCCATGCAGGACAACTGGACACTCCTTGGTTTTCCTCCTGAAATCTTTGCCACCAGCAGCTAATTCATCTAGTAAGATGAATGCTTTCTAAAATTCAAAGAGACTGGAAGAGTGAAAGATGATAGGAAGAAATTGAATATAACACAGATATTATCCTAGGCACTAGAACAAACATCTTGAGGTCTATTTATATGAGGTTAAATACCAGCCATTTGCTATACAAATAATAATCACACAAAATGTGTGGTTTGAAAAGCCTCAGCAGGCTGGTAGATTTGACCTTTGTAAGTTATTCATGTTATCATTTCCACTTGTCTATCAATCATTCCAGTTCCTTGTTACACCAATTTTCAGTGATTCTTTCAATATAAAAGCCTTTTATATTAAGACCAATTTAAGAAGAATGTGAACCCATTTATTACAGCTTTCTCCAAGGGATGCCTTCCAAGTATAATGGACTACCAATTCCAGAATTTGCAGCCTGCATAATGATTCAAATTTCTAGGAGTTACAATTCCTACCAGTAATTTTTGGTTTAAGGATTTAGCTTATGCCATATGAGCTTCATTGCATATAGCTAATAAGTACTGGATAGAGTTCAAACTGACTTATATTACTCTAAATGTATTTTAAAAATATTTCCAGAAAAATATGTATATCAGTAACCTGCTTTACTTCAGTACTGATAGGATTCTAGTTTTTGCCATGCTAGGCCAAATGTACTGAATTTAATCAGAATTTTATTGTTGACAAGGAATGCCTCATGTGACATGGATGTGACTAATGTTGATAATTTAGTCTGTAACTTCTTACCTTACTAAAAATTACATAAAAGCATTGATTGAGCAGAGCCATGACAGGCAGTGGAAATCAACAACTATCAGCTTGTCTGGTAATAATGATAGCAGATAAAATATTAATTACTAATGTAGTAACTAAATGTAATAACTAAATAATAACTAATGATTCGTTATTACTAATAGCTACTAATTAGTCATATATCACTACTACATTAGTTTCACCTTCCCCTTGAAACTAAGGGAAAAGATACAATACAGTGGTGCCTCACAAGACGAGTAACTCACAGGGCGAGAAACTCGCAGAACAAGCAAAAAAATTTAATCAAAAAATATTCTGCTAGACGAGCCGCGACTCACGAGACGAGGAAACTTCGTGCCAAATCTTGTGCGTCATCAGTAA
>JANHZU010004257.1:213012-227457 GCA_032468055.1 Acrochordus granulatus
TGCCACAGTTTGTTGTGATCCACACAATCAAAGGATTTAGCATAGTCAATGAAGTAGAAGTAGATGTTTTTCTGGAAGTCCCTTGCTTTCTCCATGATCCAGCAAATGTTAGCAATTTTGTCTCTTGTTCCTCTGCCTCTTGAAAACCAGCTTGTACATCTGGTAGTTCTCAGTTCATATACTGCTGAAGCCTAGCTTGTAGTATTTTGAGCATAAACTTGCTAGTGTATGAAATGACCACAACTTTATGGTAGTTTGAACATTCTTGGGCATTGCCCTTCTTTGGAGTTGGTCTGTAAACTGACCTTTCCAATCCTGTGGACACTGTTGAGTTTTCCAAATTTGCTAGCATACTGAGTGAAGCACTTTAACAGGATCAACTTTTAGGATTTTAATTAGTTCAGCTGGAATACCATCACCTCCATTAGCTTTGTTGTTCGTAATGTTTCCTAAGGCCCTCCTGACTTCACACTCCAGGATGTCTGGTTCTAGGTCAGCAAGCACATCTTTGTAGTTATCAGGGACATCGAGATATTTCTTGTATAGGTCTTCTGTGTATTCTTGCCACCTTTATTCTTCTGCTGTTAGCTCTCTACTATTTTTGTCCTTTATCGTGCTCATTTTTGCATGAAACATTCCCTTGGTATCTCCAATTTTCTTGAAGAGAACTCTAGTTTTTCCCAGTCTATTGTTTTCCTCTATTTCTTGGCATTGTTCATTTAAGAAGGCCTTCTTATTTTTCATTGGTATTCTCTAGAAATCTGCATACAGTTAGCTATATCTTTCCTTTCTACCTTACCTTTTACTGTCCTTTCCTCAACTATTTGTAAAACCTTATCAGACAGCAACTTTTCTTCTTGCATTTATGTTTCTTTGGGATGTAGTAAAAATTGGAAAAAAATCCTTCCAAGTTTCTTCAAAAAAGCAACTGGACTTTTAATTACAAGATGTTATTTGAAATGTTTTACCTTCTATCCAGAAGGCATGAAACATTCTCTAAGCAATTAGGTGATGCTGTGACCGACTTTAATTACAAGATGTTATTTGAAATGTTTTACCTTCTATCCAGAAGGCATTTTTAATCCATCTAAAAATGAAAAAGAATGGACAGGAAATATGTACATTTCTAAAAAAAAGGGGTGGGGCAAGATGAGAAAACATAGTAAGGTTGCACATAGCCAGTTTAAACAAGGTGATAAGTTCCAAAGAAAAGAAAGGAGGTTTGAGGAAAGGATGCAGGAGACAACAGAGGTTTTTGCATAGTACAGCATAGTTTTTTGGGGGGATTGTTTTAGTAGCTACCTCCTGCACAATGAGCTCATGATCTGACCACAGTCAGCTCCAAGTTTTGTTTTTACTGACTGTATGGAGCTTCTCCATCTTTGGCTGCAAAGAATATAATCAGTCTGATTTCAGTGTTGATCATCTATGATGCCCATTTGTAGAGTTGCCTCTTTGGTTGTTGGAAAAGTGTATTTGTTATGACCACTGTATTCTCTTGACAAATTCCTGCTTCAAGGCCAAACTTCCCTGTTATTCTGGTTATCTTTTAGCTTTCTACTTTAGCATTCTAATCCCTTATGATGAAAAGGACATCTTTTTTAGTGTGAGTTCTAGAAAGTGTTGTAGGTCTTCATAGAACTTTAGCATCAGTGGATTACTGTGTTATCAGTTGGATTAATATGATGTTGAATGGATTGCCTTGGATTTGAACCAAGATCATTCTGTCCTATTGGAGACTGTACCCCAGTACTGCTTTTCTCACTCTTTTATTGACTATAATTGTTATTCCATTTCTCCTAAGAGATTTTTGCCCACAGTAGTAGATATAGTGGTCATCGGAATTAAATTTGCCTATTCTTGTCCATGTCAGTTCACTGATTCCCAAGATGTTGATGATCTTGCTATCTCAATAAGTGCCAACTCATGACAATCATTGACAGTACTCAGAAACTCAGCAGTGTCAAACCTGGTTAATGTTTAGATAGCAGACCACTAGTCCTCAATTTCAGGACTATAGATTTTTTGGGAAATTTAAATAAAATAAAATCAATATTGTCAGAAGAAAATATTATCTCAAAAGAAAATATTCCACAACTACAGGTAGTCCTTGATTTATGACACAGAATATCCATCACTAAGCTTTGTGGTTGTTAAATGAGCTGTGCCCAATTTTATGATTTTTTTGTTGTTGTCATTAAAGCAAATCACCATGGTTGTCAAGTGAATTACATGGTTGTTTAAGTGAATCCAGCTGCAACTATAATCAATACATGCCAGTTGCCAAGCACATGAATTTTGATTATATGGCCATATAAGGAATGGTTGTAAGTATGAGGACTGGTCGTAAGTCACTTATTTCAACACTGTTGTAACTTTGATCATTAAATGAATGGTTGTATGTTGAGGACTACATGTAGAAGGTTGCTACTGAACAAGCCCTGCACTGGAACATTGACCAAACAGAATACAGTGGAACCTTGGATTGTGAGTAATGTGGTTAACGAGTGTTCCACAAGACAAGCAAAAAATTTTAATAAAATTTAATTCAGTTAACAAGTGAAAACTTGCAAGACGAGCTTTGTTCATTGACCTCGTGTGAGAAATCTCACAGAACTATGAAATCTCAGTCAGCATGCACTTTATCTCTCATTCAGGCAGCATCTGCATGAGAGTTCTGTTCTACCATGTACAGTTTATGCTATTACTGTGCATGTTTACATGTGCTGTACTATGACCACATATATATGTGGGAAACCCCATGAAGAAGAAGTGCAAAAAGAAAGCTGGTAAGAAGGAGAAGATGATTACTGTAGACTTTAAGAAGGAAATCATTGAGAGACATGAACAAGGTGTGTACATGGCTGACCTCGCAAGAATGTATAGCAAGTCAATGATTTGCACTATCTTGAAAAAAAAAGAAGAGATAAAGGGGCTATATCCAGCAAAAGGACTCATGAGAATAACAAAGCAATGCCCATGTGTTCTGGAAGACATAGAAAAGTTGTTTCTCATCTGGTTCAATGAGAAGCAATTAGGTAATGCTGTGACCGAGAACATTATCTGTGAGAAGGCAGGGGCGTTGTACACGGATCTCATAACAAAGTCACCATGTACATTGACAGAAGAAGAAGCAGATTTCAAGGTAAGCTGGAGATGGTTCGATACTTTTAAGAGAAGTGGCATCCATAGTGTTCTGAGACATGGAGAGGCAGTGAATTCAGATGCTAAGGCATCAGAGGCATTCGTTGCAGAGTTCAGAGATTCTGTGATTTCCAAGGATTACCTGCCACAGCAAGTTTTTAACTGTGATGAGATGGATCTCTTCTGGAGAAAGATGCCGAAGAGGACTACATCACAGCAGAAAGAAGGGACTGCAATGCCTGTTCACAAGCCCATGAAAGACAGTCTCACCCTCTTGTTCTGTGGCAATGCAAGTGGGGATTTGAAGATAAAGCCCCTGCTTGTGTATCATTCTGAGAACCCATACACCTTCAAGAAATGAAAGATGCAGAAGAGCCAGTTAACTGTGATGTGGAGGTCCAACAGCAAGGCCTGGGTCGTGCATATCTTGTTTGTTGAATGGATCAACACAGTCTTTGGTCCTATAGTGAGGCAATATTTCCTGGAAAGGAATCTGCCACTCAAAGTCTTGCTGTTATGGACAATGCTTCTGCCCATCCTCCAGGCCTTGAATATGACTTATTGGAGGAGTTTATCAAGGTCAAGTTCTTTCCTCCCAACACCACTTCACTACTCCAGCCCATGGATCAGCAGGTCATTCCAAACTTTAAAAAGCTCTACACAAAAGCCCTATTTCAGCGATGCTTTAAGGTGACCGAAGGTACTACCCTTTCCCTTCAAGAGTTTTGGAAGGATCATTTCACTATTGTGGGCTGCCTCAAGATCATCAAGAGAGCCTGGGAGGGGGTCAAAGAGAAAACTGTGGCCTGACTGTGTTCTTGGACGTGACTTTGAAGGGATTGCTCCTGAAAAGGAACCAGTTGTCCATGATGTCATGTCTTTGGGAAAGAGCATGGGACTGAAGGTGGATGTGAACGACATTGAAGAGCTGGTGGAAGAGCATAGCCAGGAGCTGACTTCAGACAAACTGATGGATCTGCATCTCGAGCAATGGCAAGAGGTTGTGGAGGAGATCTCATCTGAGGAGGAGGAACAGTTAGAGGGATCCCTTACTTCAAATGAAATTAGGGAGCTGTTTAAAATGTGGGAAACAGTGCAAAAGTTTGTAAAAAAGCACTACCCGAAAAAGGCTGTAGCAGTGTGAACGATGATGTTTAATGACAATGCAATGTCACATTTCTGTGAAATCCTCAAATGGAGGCAAAAGCAGGTGCCATTGGATAGGTTCCTTGTTAAACTCAACTGAAAGGAAAGACATTCCAGTGAGCCAAAAGACGACACCGAATCCCAAAAGTGCAAATTGAGTGAAACTGGCACTGTTAGCAGAAGGCGTCCAAGAGGAAGCACTCCTGAGATTCAGGATGCAGATTCTTCATCCAAGCAACAGACCTCCTCCTCCTCTCCAACCTCTTGTCTGCCTCACGCCAGCCAGGACTCTCTTTGAACTCAAAATGATGGTTAATTTGTTCTATTTCTACTTTCTATTGTGTATTAATCATTGTTACTTGTTTCAGATATTAGGGACAATCATTTCTCCATAAAATACCATTGAAAATGATTTTTATGAATATTTCTGGGGGCATGGAATGGATCATCTGACTTTACATTGTTTCCTATGGGAAACTTCACTTTGGTATAAGAGCATTTTAGACTAAGAGCACTCTTCCAGAACGAATTATGCTCGCAATCCAAGTTTCCACTGTGTATGAAAAAGTACAAAATCATCTCTTATTTTCTTATACCTATCAATGGCATACCACTGTTTTGAGGAGATGTAGAATAGTAATAAAATCTCAGCTTTGCATGCAGAATATCTCAATTCATTTCCATGCGTTTACAATTTAGATAGGAAAGATTCCTATAACCCAGTACTAAACTAGATTATCTGATTCAATTAGTTCCTGTTTTTATTTTAGCAAGATGTTGGATGTATATGTTCCTTAAAGTTATCAAATTAGCACATATATGTTTTCCAATTACTCAGATTTCATATTTGACTTGTTCTATTGTTGGGCTATCTTTTTGAAGTTTCAGAGTCCTTTAACATAACCGGTCTATAGATGCTGTACAGAAGGAAAATTTGCCAGTTGCACCAGCTTTATATCATTATCATTTCATTCCTTGTTGCCAAACTTATTATATGAAAAATACAGGAAGCTGGCAGCAGGAAAGGGTGATGACACTACCTATTTACTCTAGATCCTACACTTTCCAAATGCAATGAAATTTTGGAAATCTGCCTAGATTTACATAGTGCAGTGGGGATGGCTAAAAGTTTTATAGTTTTCAATTCCTTCTAATTCAAATGATTGAGCCATAAACTCAATCTAGATTTCCCAATAATCTTAAGACTATTATCTGTCAAGTCGGCATCATCTCTCTTATAATTCCAATTCTGCTAATCTTAGTAAGGTGACATTTCATAAAAGAAAAAGTGGCAATGAACTTTTCTGAAGAAATTAAGTTTTATTTTTAATTTTAATTTATTTATCTTAGTATTTATATGCCGCCAATTTCCGCAGACTCTTGGCGGTTTACAGTATATTCATAGTTAAACCCCACTTCCCTGCTGGCTGGTGATGTTCACATCCAAGCCATCCTCCACAGTTCCTGCTCCACTCCCGAGACAAGCAAGTCCAGCACTGCTCCCATCACTGCTGCCCAGCTTCCCCCAAAGGGGTACCTATTCATCTACTCACAATTTTGCATGCTTTCGAACTACTGGTTGGTCAGGAGCTGGAGGCAAGTGACAGGAGCTCACCTCATCATGCAGTGAGCTCAAACCAGAGGGTGCTGGCCATTTCTGGTCGACACAATCGGCGTCATTAAGCTGCTGCGCCACCACACTTCCTTTATAATGAGTGCTAGGATATGATACAATTTTTAGTCTTAATTATGACATTTGTTTCAATTTATTCTTCTCAATGTTTAGGATGTATTTGATCTTTCACTGGTGGGAGACACTATGTGGATTTCAGAGCATATATACTCACAGTGCTTTGTATTGTTTCTTTTCTCATTCTTCCAGTCTCTCCATATGGAAATGTTTTAAATGAATTTGAGTAATAACATTTCAAATATGAGACTAAACATGCTTCCCTTTTCTAAGAAAATCAATATAGCCATCTTACGATCACATCCTGCTTTAGAGTCAAATAGGCTGTGGCAGAGTTAATGAACACAAAATATAGCAGATGGAAAAAAAAGTTTTCATTTTTGAATTAGAGGCATCAACGGACTAATCCTCAGAATGAGGTTAGATCTGCTATAAAATACTGTCTGTTTTCCTCTGTAAAATTTTAAGAAATGTGATCCCAGCAAGGGATCATCTATAACATCTATAACACATGAAATGTTGTTTTAAAAAATCTACTGACAAAAGCAAGAATTCCATGCAGATTTTAAATGGTTCTTAGAAAGCTACCTGTAATCACTGCAGTCATACAGTTTGTGTTGAAAATATACAATCAGAGTTTACTATTTCAATGTAATATTTGGGGTCGGGTGGGGAACCCAGAGTTAAGTTTTATTTTTTTCCTTAGAATTACATTATACACAATTTTTATTATATCATCCTCTAAAAACCCATTTAATATTTTAATTTAATTTCCAAATTGTATGTTCTAAATTTCGTCTTCCTTGTCATATATTTCTCATTATCTTGTAACTGGCAATTGTAAAAAAATGCTTTTAATGGAACAGTGGGGGAAACATTACAACAAAGTTGGCATACAATTGTGCATATAACTTCACTGTCCTTTTAGATTTGTTGTATGAATGCATAGTTTTGATTGAAAAATGCTAGTGAAAAGTCAGCAGTGATGCTAGTTTTTAAATTGTCTCTACTTTACTTAACTATTTAAAGAATAATAGAAGATATTAATATATCAACTTTTACTTCCTGAAATAGGCCTTAATTTTACCAACCCATTTTGTATGTTCCAAGAGTTAAAGGAGAAAAAAATAATTTAAAAATGATAAATTGGCCATTTTGTTTCATTGATATCAGTCTTGTTTCTAGATTGAAGAGATTCTGGCTCAACTAAAATCAGCTTAGTTTGCTTCTGTATTAGCACTTTCAACTGGAATTTTTACTTTGGTTATTCAAGTTCACAAAAAACAAGATAATATAATTTTCTGAGTATATGTTGGGATTTTTCCCAATGACCTGAGCACTTTTCTTTGGAAACAGTGATTCACTTTAGTAGTGTAATGAGCACACTACAATATACCTTACATAGGACTGTCTTGAAGATAACCTGGAAATTAAAGTTGATACAAACTGGCCAAGGTGTTAGCAGTTAAGAACTACTCCTGAAACAATACATTAATCTTTCTACATTAGTCACCAGCGGGTTTCCAACGTATGTTTTTAATGTTGATTATTGTAAACCATCAGAAGTTCTGGAAACTTTTACAGCTGTGCATACTGTAAATGTAACACATAAACAGCAAACAAACAAATCCATTCTTTCATGACTATGCTCTCGAACAATAAACAATGGTATTGACATTCATCGTTTCGTGTGTGTGTGTGTGTGTGATAGCCTTTCAGAGACTTATTAAATTCCCCAAAGCTTTCTTTTCACAAGGTAAAAATTGCCAGTTCATTCACCTCACATCATACTATTTTATTTCTCATTTCCTTTCTTTAACCAAGTTCAGATTTATTTAAACCTACTTTAAACATTGGGTCCAGAACTAGATATGTCTTTAAAAAGTAACCAAGAGTGAACAGAACTGAATTTATTGTTTTTCCTTATTTGAAAACTACCTTCTGTTCATACAACCTAAATTTACATTTACCTTTTCTTCAGCCATGTCACATTGCTAACTCATACCCTGTTTGTAACATTCTCTCCTCTTTGTAATATTCCTCTTTTAAAAAAACTTAATGCAGTTGCAGTGAAAACATTTAAAGCAAAGTGTTAATTTCACTCTGTTACTTTCTGCTCCTTTCTGTAAATTCAAGATGAACTTGCACTTTATTTCTATTTTCTGGATTTCACCCAATTTTGTGTCATCTGAAATTTTGAAACCAGAACTTTGCCAATTTGTTTGTTTATTTTATCTATCAAATTTATATAGCCATAGATTGTTCTGAGAATTCTTGTTACGTTGACTTGTCTGTGGTTCTTGGATTAACATTTGGTCTCCTTTTGAAGGATGGAGACAATGTTCAAACTCTTTTAATCATTCCACTCATTTTCCAGGATATTTAAAAATAATATAAATGACATACAAAGATTTGTCAGAACTTCTTTAATAACCTAATGCACTTAATTTAATCCTAGAATTCAAGCTCATTCAAACCAAAAAGATATCCTTACGCTGCTTCTATGTAACTCAGGTTTCTATTCTGCTCATAACTGTGCCCTTTATAATAGTCTGGTATTTCATATACTTTTTCTCAGAAAAGACTGAGCCAAAATAAGCAGTGAGTAGCTTTACGTTTTCTTAGATACTGCTTAGTGTTTTGCCATCTTCACTGAGAAGTTTTCAAATAGTTTTCCTTTTATTTTAAATACATCTGAGAAATCTCTTTTATATTTCACCAACGTTGTTGTTCTTAGCATTCTTTGCCATTTTTTGTTCCTTCCTGTAAAATATAATCAGACTTTGAAAACCAGATGTCAGAAGAATTATTTTAGGTCATCCTTTTGACATGCATATTTTGTTTGCTATGCTTGCTACTTCATAATATGTTTGGCTATATCTACAATGTACTCTTTCTCATGATTTTTTTTCCTCATTGTTGATGAAAAGCAATAGGCATGATGCTCCTAGTGACCTTTACATCCAAAGGTGAGAGTATCTTTCATTCTGCTTTCTAGGCTTATAGAACAGAAATATTTATCTTTGCCACAGCTCACACAGCAACATCGGAAACCAACAGACACTGTAAGTATTCCATATCCTGGCTGATCTAAAAAAGCAAAGCAGGGCCAAAGCTGGCTAGTACTTAGACGTAAGACTGAATTCTATATAATATAGTCTAGTAAGGTGCCAATGGAGTCCACTTCCATATTATTGCCAGGAAAATTAATGGACAGATCCATAGTCACTAGCAACTGAGGTAATCTTAAAGAAGATGTTTTTAAAAAGGCAAAATAACTTGAAGAGACAACTCCTTTTTTCATTGGTCAAGGCCATAATTTATCTGCCTCTCTTGCTTGGGTATGTGAAATGAGATTACCAGTATGGGTGAAGCTAATTGGTTAAGAATGTGTTTTGGTGTTGGACAAATGTTAAAGAGCAAAATGAATTATGCTTAAAATAAAAGCTACATATGCATATATACATGTTTGTATATAAACATGTATGCATACTTATTCAATTTTACACTTAGATTATTCTTTTACTGGCTGCATATCTACTGTTCTATACCTAACTAATTATTAGCTTATGTTACCATCTTATACTGTTGTCTTGCAAATATATTGAGAGTTATCGTACCAAGTCAAATTCCTTGTATATCTAGCATGCCCGGATATCTAGATATCTGTATCTCTATTTTAAACCTTGTAAAAAAGGTAAAGGTTTCCCCTGCCAGGTGACTCATTTCTGATTCACAGCTGAGGAAGCCAGCATTTGTCTGAAGATGTTTCCATGGTCATGTGGCCAGCACGACTATATGCAAAGGCACAAAGAACACTGTTACCTTTCCCACCTAAATTAGGTGGTACCTATTTATCTACATGCATTTTTACATGTTTTCAAACTGCTAGGTTGGCAGGAGGTGGGGCAAGTAATGGGAGCTCACTCTGTTGCACCCTGTTGCATGGTCTTGAACTCGAGCTGCTGACCTTCTGGCCAACAAGCCCAGCATCTTAACCATTCAGCCACATGCTCCTCCTACTTCATAGAAACCTTAAGCCTTGTAGAAACTGTCTACAATTGTATGCCCCCAAAGAATACAAAATTGTTCCAGGATATTTAAATCTATTTAGAAGAATTTGGGGTACTAAAAGTGGGATTTCTGGGGCTGTGGGGCCCAGGTCTTGCCACTCTAGAAGAGTAATGATCCTAAATTACCAAAATATATTCCCATGATGTTTTTTTCAGATTATGATGTTTTGTTTAGCAATACATTATACACTGGCATTTTGAAAGTGAAAACTACATTTCAGATGAGTTTACAAAGTAACAATATACTCACTGGTATTATACTTTGAGAAAACCTGGAAAAATAATTTTATAAAGCTGTTAAATAATGCAAATACAGATCATTAGTTCTGTATCTGCGTTGTTAAACTTGTGGCTTAGATGCAACATTTTCCTCAGTAAAGGTCTCAGATATTCTGCTCCTCATGGCATAATTAACCAAGCCCCATAGTTCAGAAGAGCCCGCTTAAGAGATGACAATGCCTTTGTCACATTTTTTAAAATGGCAATGCCTTTCTAACTCTTGACATGTAGAACAATAAAACATGTCCTTGTCCTGTACTTATATTGTGGAGACATTCACACCAACCTCATCCTACCATTGTCACACAATGGTAAAAAAATTATCCAGGATACCGAAGACAATTTTATATTTCCTTAATACTTCCTCCCTGCCATAACATACAAACTTTTTGCAAAGTTCTGTGTACCAGTACTCAGAACCACTCACTAGACAATGACTTCATGATCAGCATCTAACCATATAGTATTTCATATAGCCTCTAATCTTCTAAAATACAGTTTTTATAGTCTAGAATTTAACAGTCTTTTCATCTATTTTATCTGTCTTTTATGATATTTCTTATGTCCCATTACATCTTTGTATAATTTTTATGCTCCTATGCCTTCTTTTATTGATTATTTTCCTTCTATGTACTTTATGCTGGCTTACAACTCTATCAAGATTTGAGCTGACTGTTACTATTACATTTAGATATTTATTACAAGCAAGTTTTATATTCAGAAGAAAACACTTGACAAAAATAATCTATCAAAAAATATCTATCAAAATAGGAATCAGCAGTGTGATGTATCTGCAAAGAGAGAGAAGGAGAAGCTAATGCAATTTTATCCTGGAGCAACATAAATATAGTTTACATATCACTGCATTGGTTAAATCTCAGCTTAAATACAATGTTCAGTCCTTCTAACCTTAAGAAAGATATAGACAAACTAGAAACAGTTCATAAATTGTCACAAAGATGATTAGATAACTAAGTCCTATGAAGAGAGAAAGAAGGGACTGGAGATCTTTATCTTTGAAAACAGTAGACTGAGATGGTATTATAACTCTTCAAATATCTGAAAAAAATGTAATATAGAACAAATTTAAGGCTCAGGAGCTATCATTTTATCCAGGACATAAAATCATGGATGAATATTAAGGAAAAAAATTGTCCAAGAAAAGCTCTTCACTATGGAACCAATTATTCAGATAATAATGCTCTCTCCAATGGTAGGAGTATTTTAGTCAAAGTTAAATCATTATCTGGCATGAATAATTCCATTTTCATTCCTTTGTTGAGGAGAGATTTGGAATCAGTGGTCTAAATGTTTCCTTTCAATTCTATACACTATAATAAATAATAATAAAAATTATTAAAAAATAAATAATAACTTTATTAAATAAAGTTGACAGTTTGAAGTCCAATGGATAAAGAAAGATAACTAGTGTAGTTCAAACGTGGATCTACAATAAACATTACAGATCATCCTGTATATATAAAATCTGCTAATGAATTAGTTGTTATATCAAGCCGAGCTCTTAACCGCTTGTGCCACTGCACCCCCTTGTATCAAATATTACCATTCAGCAAATTATTTTCAAATCTGTGTGTCTTCAGTGTCAGATTGTCACATTTAATAATGGTGGGTTTTCATAAAAGGTTCCCAGGAAGCAAATTAACTTTCTTTCTTCCTGATGTATCAATATTTGTTTAACTATAATATCTTAAAAATAATCCCACTTCACATACTGAATTCTTCTTTTTATCTTTTAAGATTTAGCATCAAATCATTCCAGAGTCCACTATACACTATAAATATTGGCACCATGGAATAGATTACCATATAATAAAGCTGAGAAAGAACACCTAGCCTTGTTCACAGACATTTTGACAAGCTAAAACTTAAAGATGGTCATAATCTAAATTCTGGTCATAGAAAATAATTCAGGAGTAATGGACCGAGAAAGAACGCATTGTGTTATTGAGGTATATGCTACAGTCATTTCTGGATTACTGAAGCATCATAAGAAATGAGGAAGATAAGGTAACTTATACATGGAACATTTAATAGCTCAGCTTAGTTTCTGTATATCCAAATAAGAAACAAGAACTGATACCAGCCTTCAAATATTCAATTATGCAGAAGTGATAAGTCAGACAATCTATGCTAAAACAAGAATCCATGCTTTCAAGACTGCAGTGTATGGAATATTGTAATCATATACGAATCTTTACTTCCTTACCAGGTAAAGCCTTATATTTATATAATCTTACGGAAGCATTTTCAAGGAGTAAGGGTGGAAGAGATAGTGGCAGACCATGACTCTTCAATCCAAATGTACATTCACTAATGTCTAATCAGTAATATTGAACCTTTTAAATACATTAAAATATGTTATTAAATTATTTTCACAGACATTTAGACAGGCTAATTATTTTCTATTTATTGTTATTATTATTAATTTATTTTCTATTATTATTTTCTAGTGAAATGGACACATGACACTTCATAAGGAGCAGTCCTCCTTATTTTGAAGACGGTGAAGGCAATCCAACTATTTTCTTGTATAAGCTCAGTATATCATAGCATATCAGCTTTTTTCATACTGAACTAGCTTTATATTTCAAATTGCTGCTTACCTATAAAGCCCAAGGCACCATAGGGCAGGAATATCTAAAAACTTCTTCCGCTCAGAGGATTATCTCAATTTTGCAAACCCTATTCTGCAATTTATCATCAGAAGAATCTTAGTTGGTGGGAATTTGTGACAGTCTCTTTGCTACAGAATTATTTCCAGAAGGAAGTAAGGATTAATTGTATCTCTGATTGTACATTCGTATTACTCTTGGCTTATAATAATTTTAAATATATGTTTCAAAATTTAGTCTTTCGATTTTAAGACTTTAGCTTTGTAATGTTTTACATTTGTGGTTTGATTCTGAATTATTTGTTTTTGTTTTCTTTCTCAGAGTCTTATGGAATAAAGAAGCATTTGAGTTGAACTCAACTTAATTGTTTGGCAAAAATATCAAAAACTTTGTCATTACCATCTACTGGAATATTTTTTGACTTCCTACTGTACTCCTACTGTACTCTTGGTAGACGTTCATCCAAATATTAAGGTCAGCCATGGTTAGCTTTTTTTTTGAGATTAGTTTACATCAACTAGATGCTGCCACCTGCTGTAACTAAGAATACAGAAAAAAATTAAAACAAACAGAATAGAATAATAATGAAAATAATAGTTCTAGTTGAGATAAACACTATAAGGAAATCTAATAAACTAATTTGTCAATGCAGCAGCAGAAGTACAGAGAAATTAAAAATCCAAAGAATACTATACAAAAGATAACCGTCTCAGATAGAACTCTCTGGGAAGGAAATACAGTCACTGAATGGACATAATTTAAAAAGCCAATCACAAGTGGTATAAGATGGCCCTCCAATAAGGATCTCTACACTAGTGTTCATGTTCAAAGGTACCATTTCAGACACCATAGACCCATATCTTGAAACAAGTGTTTCTCTTTATTTCTCTGCTTTCAATTTCTTTATCTTTGTGGTGGGTTGCAAGCAAGCAGTGTTGTCATTTCCTTTGGCTATATTTCTAAATGCTTTTGAAATCCTCTACAGAAAGACAAAAACAGAATGTTTATTTATCCAGCCTCCCCCTCTCCAAGAGAGAGAGAGAGAAAGAGTACAAATTGTGCAGTTTCAAGCAATTAAAATTTTATTATCTTAATTGAAATGATTATGCAATGATTAAGCAGGATTCCAAGAATTTTGTATAAAGAATAAACCTTTCCAGAAGAAACTGACATCTAAGTACCATAAAGTTTGTATTACAATTTAGCTTCTTGTGGTGACTTTAAAAACAGAACATGTATCTTTCACAGACAATTCTTCCAACCTTTCCAATTCTTGGAAAGAATTCCAATTCTTTCCAACATTATTCTTTCCAACAATTCCAATTCTTTCCAACATTAGAGGAAAAAATGATAGCAGAAGGAGTCTAATGCTTTGGAGCTATCCTATTTTCCTTACTTGTTTTGGATAAGAGAAGATCCCACCCTTTTTAGAGAAGGAGGCTAAATCTTTGGGAATAAAGACTTCAGTGTAGTTTGGCTT
>JANHZU010004257.1:274478-287885 GCA_032468055.1 Acrochordus granulatus
AAAATGCCATATCTAGTCTAAACATCTGGCTGCCTAATAATTTTAAAATATTATTAGTCTTTTAATATCTTTCTAATAGATATTTTTTCCATCATATCTTCAAGCTATTTGCCTGGAACTGTTTCTTCATTATCTGATCGGAAGCAAAACGGATTAGAACAAACTGAGCATTTTTCTTTTCAAATAACTAAAAGTTCAAACCCAAGGTTAGTTCTGCAGTTGATTCCCCTGAAAGTAGTGATATTGGTGGCATCAGGATAAAGTAGATAAGTAGCAGCATTTTCTTATCTACTTCTACATGAAGAAGATCTAAACTCCTCCCTATAACCTGCTTCTTAGAAAACCAGTCATTAATGATCATATAATATTATTATTTTGTTTCATTAACAAGGAAAAATAAACATGGATGACAAAAATTAATTGCAAAATGGGCTTTTGTTTGGATCAGTGTCAGACTGATTTAATTCACAATAAATGAAGAGAAATGTGGAGTAGGACACAAATTACTTGAATGTTTTATTTCAAGTTAGGGAATTAATTGGCTTGATGTCTGTGGAACTTCATGTATAGTAAATATCTATATGTTTAGCTGTACATATCATGTTCCAAATTTTAATTTTTTACCCCCTGCTTAGTAGTTCATACCCTTTCCATTATGTATGAAAGAGCATCCCTGCTCTTTATAAGCTCAGCCACAAAAGACAAGATTGTCTTACATCACAACCACCAATTTTAGCCAGGCACCAGTCCATGGCCACATCATATAACACATTTCTTCAACCTTCCACACACAATTAAATAATCTGACAGAGACTAGCTTTTTCCAGAGTCGCTTGAGTTCGGTGGCATATAAATTTAACAAACAAACAATAAATATGCACAGAAATGGAAAGATACTCAAATTTGAAGAGTGGATTTTGGAATTGGCAGAGATGGCAAAACTGCTCAGTACCCTAATATCTCCAAGTGTGATAGAGAAGATTCATCTAAAAAAGACCTTTGCAAGAAGTTGAAAGAAGTTCCCACTGTGCTTCACTTTTCAACTTTATAGTAAGAATAAAAATTGATTAATCTGAAAAGATAACGATGAAAGATAAATGTAATGCAAAGTGATATGGTCCGAATCCTTCTGAAATCAATGACAATGGAAACATGTCAGTTGCAGTGGAGTGAGCTAGCATTGCACCGTATAAGTAGAAAATACTCATTCTTTCCCTTCTCCCCTAATATAAACCTAATGGTTTCATTTCCAGATTTCCAGGCATAATTAATATGTACTTTAAATGCATAGGTCCTATTGACTTGAAATAAATAAAATAATCTCTACTCTGACAGGGGTTTCATGCCACATTAAATAAGCAAGAACTGATGTACTTTTAATATTCAGTGTTTCACCACTGCTAGAAGAACAGCTTGTAAAGCTGTTATAACTGAACTTTCACATTTACTTACAGTCTAAAAGATAGCAGCAACAAAAAGGTGTTGCAGTCTAAATAACATTATTAGATTTAATCCTAGTTCCTGCAGTATCCTTAAAACTACTCTGAGTGATGAAATGTATAAAATAACATAGATAAATGAGCAATGGTCAGACTTCTAAAAATGTCAATGGATTTGTTATAAAACTTTCACGTGGATGAGAAAAATGGATTTGCTGAGCTATACTTAGTCAATTATTATTTCTCTGTCAGGCTCTGTTAACTTTGTGGATGACAGGCTTGCTGTTACCCTTATCTATTCCAGAGCAATTGCTTTTTGCTGCAAACTTGTAGATGTTTGAAGGAAGCTAAAAGGAAACAAATTACCAGGATAACTTTCCACAGCTGAAAACACAAGGGCAGGCTCATGCTATATCTAGAGCCTTGACATGGTTAATTTTGTTCAGTCAGGGAAGGTGAATAGGAAACAAGAGTATACATGTCCCTCTGACGAGGATATGGATTCCAGTACATGTTCAGTTATATTTACTTATAATGCTCAAGTAAAAAAAGATTGAAATGGTGATGGAAGTGGGAAGTCAATGAGAAAAGTGTGAAACTAAAAGAAAAAAATATGAGGCATGACTAGTAGCACAGCCATGGAGAAATAAAGAAAATAATGTATTGAAACAGAAAGATGTGTACATATAAGCTAAAAGAAGGTGACAGAGGTCTAAAAAATGGAGCTGACTGGAGAAATTCATTTCAAACAAGGAAAATAAGGAAAAGTTAGAGAAAGGAAAACAGAAGAAAACACAGGAAGAAAGAAAAACTAGCAAGTTTTTAGCAAGAAGAAAAACTAGCAAGTTTTTAGCAAGAAGAAAACAAAACTAGCAAGTTTGATTCCTAGCAATATGTTTTGCAGTAATTATTTATTGTATTGTTCTCCTATCTGTAAGCTTTCCAAATATGCATGCCTTAACTCCCATGAGAATTGCGTTGTTTATCTAGCTTTGTTTTAGGCCACAAGGGTTAGGCACGGAAGAGGCAAGCCAGGGAAATGTTATCTGAGGCAAAGTCTCCAATCGCACCCCAACTCCATGGATAGGCACCATGTCACTATTAAGTGAATCTGACTCCACTGATGGCAATAGGAAAGTGGCCTTCACTACATCAAAGGACATAACATTATTATGCCTTTTAGAGCCCAGAACCAGTCCTATCTACACATTGAAATGCCTGGATACGCTGCCATGCAGATTCAGATACTTTATTGGCAAAGCATGGTTAGACGCAAAGGAATTTGACTCTGATACAGCAGCTCTCAGTGTACTTGCAAAACAACAGTAAATAAAACAATATCATAAATGAATAAACATAATTATGTATTCAATAGTAAAGTGTGTATCCAAACTATGCAACCATTAGAAAAAGAACATAGTAAAGTATATAATTAGAACCACAATCTATTAAGAAGTATGTATACATATTAGACAGAATTCTTTGTGTTCTGTCATATAGCACAAGTCAGGTGAATGATGGCATGAGAGAAAAGACTGTCCCTAGTTTCATTGTTTTGGTATGCAATACATTATTGCACCGACCAGAGGAAAAAGGTTCAAACAATTTATGTCTAGGTTGAGAGGGGTCTGCAGATACTTTATCTGTCCTTCTCTTGACCCTTTCAAGATACACGTCCTCCATGGAGGCAAGCTAGCTACAATTATTCTTTCTGTGGTCCTGACTGTTTGTTGGAGTCTATGTCCTGTGGTTGCTGCATAGAGAATTAGAGAAGTACAAAAGACAGACTGAGTGGTTCCTCTGTAGAACCATATCAGCAATTCTTGAGGCAGGTTGAATTTCTTGAGCTGGTGCAAAGATATATCCTTTGTTGTGATTTCTTAATAATGATGCTAATGTTAGCTGTCCATTTCAAGTCCTGGGAGATTATAGAGCCCAGAAACATGAAGGACTATACTGCTGATACTGTGTTTCTGAATATGGTAGTAGATATTGTTCTTCAGTCATTCAGTTATGTCTGACTCCCCATGACTCAATCGACAAGTATGGTCCACGAGGTATGGTAAGGAGGGGTGAAATAGGAGGACTCTTCCTAAAATCCACTGTCATATCCAGCATATTCAGCAATAAATTGTTTTGATTGCACCACAGGCCCAGCTATTTAACTGTTCCATCCTGTTCTTGGGCTCTGAGTTTTCCACAGTAGTTTATCTAATAATCAATCCTAACTAATGCTTGTTTGCATTTCTATGTATTCAGTGTATTGCAATTCTTTCTTTTTCTTTCTTTCTTTCTTTCTTTCTTTCTTTCTTTCTTTCTTTATTTATTTCTTCACATTTTTTACCATCCATGTCCCTTAAATTTATGATAATGAGTTCCAATATAATTTGTATTCCACTTATATTCATTTGAATGATTTTAATATTAAGATTAATACAATTCCTGATAAGCTGGTCACCTTTTCTATGATTCTCATTCTTATGTTTTCAATAGCAACTTAAGATATGCAAAATATTTTTTACATCATTTTTTCTACTATGACAGAAAAAAATTCTGTTAATTTCTGCATGCGAGGAAGTTCATTTAGAAACTTTGAAATTCTAGGCTGCAACTAATCTATAGAATTAGTTTTCTTATTGCATAATAATTTCAAATTAAATGCTCTTGCAACATAAACAAATTCAAACATAAAAATGAAATTATATAAGAAATATCAATAAAGAGTATTCTGCATTTTGTGCTTGCAATTTATGTGCTTTGTGTATTTTTTTCTAATGAATATACATAACTGAAGTCAGATACACTTTAGCATTACTTACTTTCATGTAAATATATCATCATATCAAGCAACAAAACCTAGTCAAATTGGAGTTACTTCAAAAAAGTTGGGTAGACTCAAAGCTGATTCATAGCTAAAAAAGAAATCACCAGCAGTTTCTAAGGCTGACATGGGAAGGTGATGAAAATGCGGAAAAGGGTAATTGCAGTAGTGCTACAAACAAACAATGGGAACATAGTATATTTTCTCATCATTTCTCACAAATGATACCATTATTAATTTATTATATTTTAATCTACAAGGTAAAGATAATCCATTGTATCCTCTATTTTATTGTATTTTTTCTGTGACATAGCTTAGACTGCAAGATAGCCAGTAAATGTCATGGCTATATGGGGATTTAAACATTAATTCCCCTAAAGTTCCCCAGTACTCTAATTCCTAAACTATACTGTTTCTCAATGCACTGGGAATATTTCCATAAATATGTGCCTGTATTACACACTGTGGTTACTATTTTAATAATTGTCTTTAATTTAAATCTTGGAGACACTTTACATAATTATTTTGCTTTTCAAACCCATTTCATTCTGAGCAAAAACATATGACGCACTGCTCTTATTCCAGTTACATTTTCTCAGCTGAAATCCTTGGGGTAAGATATAACCTTAGCAGTACAACTATGATTTCTTGTGACTAAGTTAAGCAAACACTGATCAAGTCTTTAACTTTTCTCCAATGTTTGGTCCCCATCATCTTACATTCTTCTCCGTGCATACGTGAAATTTCTGATACATCCCCTATGACTGCTAGTATTTTTCTTCAGAAGAGAAATGCTCTTTTTGCTTTAAAGTGGCAAGTACTTATCAAAAAAGAAATTGCAGTGCCTCAGTGAACATACATGGCATGTTTCTAGATTTACAGGTAGAACAAAGAAAAGTATAAGATATTTCAAAACTCTAACAATTTAATTGTGTTCTTTTACACAATTTCTGATATTTGGTACTTTTGCATTCAGTAAATGGGAAAGAACAGCTCTTTCCCTTTCCTCGCTCCCACAGCTTTTTATTTCTTTCTTTTATTCTTTTTGCTGTTTCAGATGGAACTTGCTTCCAGCTTTTGCTGAATGAAAGGACGAATAGGTTCTTATCTTGCTGTTTCCTTCTAACAGCAAAAAATATAGCAATACACAAGAATGGCTTAGAAAAGTCACACTGAGTCCATTCAGTTTGGAAACTGATGAGAAGGAAAAACCATTGTAAACAGCTTGTAAGTAGTCTGAAGCTGCAAAAGCACTCCGCAAGTGATACTTACGACTTCTCACAGTTCCAACCTTCCCAGCGTTCCAAAGTCATGTGATCACCATTTGCAACCATCTCCGCCAGCTTCCCCCAAGCAGACAAAAGCAAGCCAGTGCAGAAGGTGGCAAGTTGCTCTGGTAAGTCTCCTCCCACTGAGCACCATACTATGCCCTCCTTCCCTCAGCCTCTCTGTATTTGCACAGATTGGCACCTTCCTTCTCTCTTCCTCCCTATATTCATATGGATCCACACCTTCCTTCCTTTGGCCTCCCTGCATTCACACATACCTTCACTTTTCTTTCCTTTGGTCTTTCTGTACACACATGAATATGCACCCTCTTTCCCTTGGCCTCCCTACAATTGCACAGACCTTGTTCTCCTCAGTTTTGCCACTGCAATAGAACATCTCTCTCCTCCGACTAAAGTGTGGCCTGTGCTGGACTTCCCAGAGTCACCCCTACTCATTCTGCAGCATCCCATGGTTGTTACCCAGAAACTTCTTAGAGTTACAACAGCAACTGGGCCTGCCTGAATAGTTATCTCAAAATCACATGATTTTGCACTTTATAACCACATCCCTCAGAGATAGCAACCCTGATCTCAATTGCCATCATAATGTGATGACTAACTGTATTAAAACAAACATGGTAGCATAAAGATCTAAGTATACTTATATATACTTCTCTCTTGAAAATAGTAGGACTTTTTTTCCCAAATAAAGGCAGGCACAATTTACAAATGTTTCTGATATAAGAAAAAAATATTTCAAGAAAGTCAGAATAAATCTCATTTATAGGTGGAATTTTCTGTACATGTATTCTACATGTAAACTTGAATGCTGTAATTTTGTGCCCTTGATTTCAGTGGATCTAATGAGCTCTCAGAGTTGTTCTAGAAAGCCTTCTCCTTATTTTATCTTCCCTGCTTTACAGTGGAACATTTTGATTGTGAGCATAATTCATTCTGGAATAGTTCTCTTAATCCAAAACACTCTTACACCAAAGCAAATTTTCCCATAGGAAACAATGTAAAGTCAGATGATCCATTCCACGGACCAAAAAATATTAATACACAAATAATTTTCAATGGTATTTTATGTGGAAATAATTGTCCCTAATATCTGAAACAAGTAACAATGATTACTACACAATATAAAGTAAAAATAAAATAAATTAACCAGCACTTTAACTTTAGAAGATTTTGAGGCAGGGGTCTCCAAGGGCTCAATCCAAGTCAGGCAGAGAATAACAACTGCGGTTCAATTTGGGTGATGGTTCTTGATGGTCCCTTGGTTTATGGAAGAGGATTTCCACCTAGCCTAGAGTTCTGTCCTCTCTTGTTTCTGTACAGTTCTTAGGAGGTTCATCTGGCCTTTCCTGGGAAGGGTGGCTGCTTCAGAGGTAATTTTATTGCTATGGATCTGCTCTGTGGCAGATTCTGGCCAACAGCTGCTGCTTAGCCAGCTGCTGTCTGGGCAGCCCCTGTTGGATCAGGCGGATCCTCTGATGCTACTTGAAGGCAAAATGGCCTTTTTCCTTTTCCTTCGGTAATGTCTTTCCAGGGTGGTGTGGAAATGTTTCTTATCACAACCTGCCTACGTGCTATGAAAGGGAAGGAGAGATGGGCAGGAAGGGGATGGGCTGGATAGTGCCATGAGAGGAGGGCTCTGTGTGTGTATATGTGTGTGCATGAGAGAGAGTGACAGGGAAGATGGAGGGTCATCTTCCCTCAGTTTGAGAAGAGTCATGGCTGGCATGAGGGAGATGAGAGGAGGGAGAGGAAGGGGAGGATGATTGCTTGGAAGGAGAATCTGGAATCTGAATCTTGGGAGTTCTTTCTCCTGAACAACTTTCACTTAATTTATGCTTTTTATGCAGAGAGAGAGAAGAACCATTGGCTCCATTGTGAGATTTCCTGTGCGAGCTAATCACACAAAGCTTGGCTTGCAAGTTTTCACTTGTTAACCAAATTAAATTTTATTAAAAAATTTTTCTTAAAAATTGAAATTCTTGCAGAATGTTTACTGCGTTACTTGCAATTCAAGGTTCTACTGTATTGCTTTTATTGCTTTCAGTTTTATGGTCAGATGATCTTGTTTTCTTGTTTTTGTGATTGTTACATAATGAATGTTTTTATTGATTATGAAAATCTATGTAAGCCATTGACAAATATCTAGCAATTGATAGGATAAAATACATACAGTAAAAGCACAATATTCTGCATAGGATTGCTTTACAAAGAAGTTAAAGATAAAATCAACCTACATTATCAGTTAGAAAAGTAAGCAAGTAGTAAACATGGTTAATATTGCATATATTTTCATCCATTATTTCTGATGTTTCATGCAAATTCTCATATAATACTGATTTCTCATATATTCTGATGTTTCATGCAAATTCTCATATAATACTGATTTTTCACAGTATTATATAATGGATAGGGTGGGGGAAAGGGTTACAAAAAATATTGCATTATTTTTTCCATTTCTTTTTACAGTTGGACATGAATTGAATCATTAGTGAAGCTCAAGCTTTAAAAAAGAAGAAATCAAACAAGTGAAACTTCAGAACAGACAGATGAAATATTTGGACCAGCTTATCTATAAAGCAAGCATTACTTCATATTTAATAATGAATCAGCTGCAACATTTTCTACATATTTCAATTTCCTATGCAGCATTTTTCTAACAGTCTCAGGAGCAATATAACACATGGGTGATTTTTCTGCTAGCATCAAACTGTAGAAGTAGTCTTAATGAAGTGTCTAAACACCTTTCCTGAACAGATTCTTCCCTTGTGAGGAAAAAAAAAATATATTTTCTACCTATTCTCAGAATACTTTAGAGTTCCTTTAGGTTTTTTGGGGTGTGGGAAGGTGAGTTCCTGAGATTAATGCATTATTGCTAAGTGAAGACAGACAAGGCATAGATAATATGAATTATGCATGTCTACAGGACTCTGTCTCCAAGCTGCACAACTTTCTTTGAAAGCAAATTATTGTCAATATTTTAAGAATAAATATCATAGAAATATTTGGCATAGTATTTTTAAACATCAGAATTGTTTAAGAGGTAAATAGTGTCAAATTGTTCATGATATGTTGTGCATATCTAATTGCAAATACAATTCTTTGTTAAATCAAGCTATACATTTTTCTTAAATTTCCAGTATGGTTTATAAATGTATTTAACAGGTTGCATTTAACATATCTGACAGATTCTAAAATATTAATTATGAGTTTATTGTGATGTATGCTTCCTATATGAGATATTACTTTTCCCAGATGCAATCATTTGTGATATCTTTGAGCAGGAGCTGCCTTAGACCACTTGCTTTCTTAGGCAAGTTCCCTCCATTCCCTCCATGATCCTCTTCTTGCACCCTCTTGCCTTACTGGCAACAGCATCACAATTTACCATCTAGCCAGATAAGTACCCAATTGTTCTACAAAGACCCTCTTGAGGGTATACACAGCCTCTTTTGCATGTATCACTTCTGAATGCTCTTTGAGCGTCACATAAAGATAGCCTGCCAGAATATGAAACAGTTCCAGGAAAGCTGGTTGTAAAATGGACAGCTATAGAATTGGATACATAAATAAATAATAAAGTATTTACACCATTTCTAATTACCACCCACTGAATCTAATTAAAAGCTTTACTAGACCATTAATGATTTTAAAGATTAGTTGGAAAAGCTATCAGGTCCTGATGTCCTGATGACAGGAAATGTTTGCTGGTTCACCTATTATACTGATAGTGACAAGGAAGTATTGTGACTATCTGATTAAAGAAACACAGAACTGGCATTCATATTACCCATATTGCTATCTCTGCCTGTTACAGCTCAGTCATGCATCTGCTGTTATACCTTTAAACTGACAATGAACTAGCAAATAATTCAGCAGATCCATGGTCAAAAAACCTGACACCTGCTGATACCTCTTGGCATTCTATCATAAGGTTATATTATTTGCAATTATTCATATTTACAACAGTTTAGATCATAAATTTGGATAAAAATAAAGGTGAATAGCTCTGGAACATTTCAGGTAAAGGGACTGTACTGAGGTTCATGGAAAAGTCTTAAGAGGAAAGCTGTGGAAACACTGCCATGTTGAATTGACTCAAATGATTCAACACAATCGCAATTTTTTCAAATGGATTTTATTTGACCTCAGCACTAAAATTATCCATTGTATATGCATAAGTAAACCAATTTTCAAAATCAAATCAGAAAATAGAATTGATCCAATCAATTCTATTTGACTTTACTTCCTGTATTGGACTGTAACAATGAATTAGAATCAAACTGAACTGATTTTCTGAACTGAATCAATTTAATAAATAAGACTGGATATGATTTATACATTTCTTGTTACAGGCAGGTCCATTATAAAGGCTGCAGATTCTATCTGGATTCACTCCACTATTTTGTTAAAATTTCACATTAAAAAAATGAAAAGCATATGATCATAAGCTAGTTTTTAATATACTTTAATAAACACAGTTCCAGATTTTAGTTTTCTAAATGTTCTTTGAGGAAGGCAAGGAATAATGAATCTTCCTTCCTGTTATGAACATCAAAAGGAAAATGAATGTTAGAAATCTGCTTTTACAACTGATGAAAGCTTGATCATTTGTGGGAAAAGTACAATAAATACACCTATATGGTTGAAAAAGCAAGTTTTTACAGCTTTTAAAAAAAATCATCTAGTATTTTTCAACAAAAAAAGTGACTTGGACAAACTAGAAAGTTAACTTGGCTTTTTCATTTGATCCAAATCAGTGCCTTCTAAACTGTTATTCAGGACAAAAGGATATAGATACATTTAAGAGGGAAGACAGAGTTCACTCTGTTCTTTTAGCCATATTTTCATAATAGCTTCAACAGGGACTGTAGAGTTCAACTAAGCAATAGTTGAAAACTATATAAATGCATTAGGAAAGAGAAAGCAATGCACTTCTATAGAAATGGCTACTGTGTACCTTTCATCTCATTTGGGAATTTAGTTAAATGAATGAATACAGCATGATCATCACAATATTGCTGGAGTGTTTCCTTGGTTATACAAAAAAATGGAATTGTTATAAATAAAATTGAAAAGGAAGTTATGGCTATGCTTC
This sequence comes from Acrochordus granulatus, assembly GCA_032468055.1. NCBI lineage: Eukaryota > Metazoa > Chordata > Lepidosauria > Squamata > Acrochordidae > Acrochordus > Acrochordus granulatus. The sequence continues at coordinate 285,123 of JANHZU010004257.1, forward strand.
TCTGTCATTGGTATTCATTTAAATCAAGATAAAATATAGCTAATAGGAAACATTTAAACATGAATTCTGCAAGGCTATAACATCAATTCAGTAATGCACTAAGATAAGAACTCTCAAAAGATTTAATTTACTCTGTTTAGACAATATTTTGACAAATATGCCATTGCAAGTATACCATTTTGTGCAGACGATGTCATTTGTTGGCTGAAAATCTAGATGATTTACAGCAAATATAAGATTTTATGAATCAACAATTGGAAAATCACTGTAGTTGTTTTTTACATAAACAAAAAGTGAACAATTGCAAAATATACCTAATAATGAAAACTACAGCAAATACATACATTTGTTAAGACATTCAAATATACTGGTAGAAAGGTGGAGGTAGTACATGATCCATTATGAGGAATGGAGGTTAACTGAAAGAAAGGAAAATTGCCATATATAGATTCCTATTTCTTTCTGTGTATAAAGAGAAACATACAATTAAGATGAGTGCAGTGAGAATAGGTGATTTAAGAAGTAGTATGGTAAAATAAGAAGTACCAATAGAAGAGAATATCTGTAGCTCAGGATTGAACTGTGGAGTTCTTGGTGCTCTCTAAGCCTGGTTATTTTCTTGTAGATGTTTCCTTACCTGACTAGATAATATCAACAGTGGCCCTCTGTTTATATACTATAGCTTCCCTGTCCATGTTGGTGGGGAGATAAATAACTTTTACATAATATACCAAAGAGACAATAAAAGAGCTAAAAAAGTAACAAACAGAATACTTTTCACCAACAATTAACACTCAGATTAGCAATATCAGGAGTAACACCACATGAACAATCAAGCAGTAAACAACTGCTTTATTGATCAAGGAATTAGGAGAAAACAACACCCCCACCAATTCTCTCAAGGTAAGCTCTCTGTATATCAACAGAGAGTAAACCCCACTCTCTACTAGCACTGATTATGTTACCTTGTTATATAATGTCTGTGAAGACTCTCACTCGTCCAGGGTAACTGCATCGCAACAAAGTTTAAAAAACAGGCATCTGGACTGGATTTTTCTTGTTATATAATGAAATGTCTTCAAGAAAACAACCAAGTTTAGAAAGCATGAAAGGCCCTCAAAATAAGAAGTGACATGGTGAAATATGAATAGGTGATTAATGGTTGCAGTTTAATGCAAAAGAGAGTAACCAGTATGAACGACATACATTGAAGTTTGTTGTTACTTAATATAGACAGAATTAATGAGGATGAATTTCAATGAATGAGGATCAATATTCAATGAATATTTTAAATAATTTTAAAATATTTTAAAATATTTATTGTAATAAATATTTTATTACAATATATGTAATAAAAATGAATCAACTGAGTGAAAAAGGGTGATTGAAAGTGTAGTGGTTGTATGGAGTTGAAGAAATCCTGAAAAAGAGAGTAATAAGATGTTTAAAGGAAATGTTTAAAGGAAAAAATGGAAAGAATGAAGTAATATATGAATATGATGGAAGCAAAAATGGTATCTAATGATAAAAATGTATGGAAAAAGCTTATTTTAATATATTGCTAAATAGTATAGCTATTATGGAGAAAAAAAGCTGCTATGATATCAAAAATGATATATATGAAAAAATAACATAAAAAAGAACAAAATTGTAAATAAAATATTTATAATATTAACAATAGACAATGTATTAAATAATAACTACAGTATATGCAATTTATTACATATCTGTATGCAGTTTATATTTAAAACTACGAATTTAATGTTGACCAAATACAATAGTATTAGTCAGTCTTTCTATTATGCAAAGAAATAACCAGTTCCAGTTCAGTACTGATACATCTTCAATCTAGAATTATAAGAATAGTGATATTTTTTCAATAATGCAAAAAAATCTAGTTATATTCCATGTTTGATAATTACAAAGTATCCATCAATAATTTTAAATTGTTATATATAAATCAATATTATATTAGCATATTAATACCTTATTTCTCCACCAATGATCAAATGAACAGTGAACAAAACTATATGAATGTTAAACTAAATCAAGAGAATCATAGATCAGGCCAAATTTCATATGTTAGTGTTTCCTCAAGTATATTTCCAGCATAAAGAATCTGGCATTCAATCATTTTATAACATCTGTTGTAGGTTCTGATAACATGAAATCTTTTGAGATCATCTTAAATCACAGGCAACTTTAACATTCCGATCAATCATATGAAAACTAATTTCATGAAATAAAAGTAAAATCTTCCCAAGTTCAAGAAGATCATCAAATATGTAGCTTGATGTAGTTTTCAACGGGCTGAAAAAATAAGCAACAGATTTAGAATCCTGAAGCCACTTGTCAATAAAATGGAATAGGCTCAATATGTATAGTGAAATTAAAAAGAGAAGTTGAATTGACTATATTTCCTTTCATCAGTTTAATTATTGAAAAACATCAGACATTTTGAAAAACTGAGAAATAGCAAATCTAGGGCTTTAATGTGATTTTCTGCCCAAATACTTCAGAAAAAAAATTACATGAGATTTTGATTAAGTATCAATATTTCACTTGAACAAAGATCAAATTTAAATTTCTTTAATGTTCTAAACAGGTCTTCTTACTTTTAATGGTAGAACAAAGATCGCAATTTTTGAACTGAACCTTTGCTAATGGATAAAAGCAGTTATGTTTGTTTTTCAATAATGCAAAAAAATCTAGTTATATTCCATGTTTGATAATTACAAAGTATCCATCAATAATTTTAAATTG
>JANHZU010004257.1:303062-314662 GCA_032468055.1 Acrochordus granulatus
CATTACTGGACCTAATATCATGCAGATATTTTACAGTGCTGAACAATTACTATATGGGGTGCTACTCATATGAGAGATATAGAAACTATATTCATCTCTCAAAGTATTGGCAAATACAGTACTACTCAGCGCATGAACACAATGTAAAATGCAATTCACAGAACTATAAAGGAGTCAGGATTCTTGCTAAATATAAATTTAAAGAATAAAATCATGTCAGAATTTGTAAGCTTAAGAATAAAATGAGTGTATTCATTTGTTCTGAATCGTATGTATGTTAAAAAACAGAATACTTAATTTTATTTGGTATATATTCATACCATTAGTCAGAAACTGACTTTGTAATTATATCATGTGAAATAAACCTAAGTTAAGCCAAATGAACATGTGGTATATTGAGAAATACTATATTCCAAAGAAGCAAAACTTCTTGTAAAATAATAATTTAAATTGTTTATGTAAAAGAGTTGTATGAAAATAGCCACTTTACATATGTAGTGCTTCAAAACATGTTCTAATTATTAAAATTTTATACACAAACATTTTCTTTCTTTTTATAAAGTTCAACTTAATCTGGCCTATAACAATGAAAGTCAATAAAAAGAAATCAGGATACATTTAATAAGGATCCCTAATAATTGAAATTTTAATTTAAAACAGTTTAGCATCTTATGTCTTGAATCTTTTTTCCTCTGCGAGTTTGTAAAAACATTGTTTAAAAAGCAAAGCAGGCAAGGCAAGGCAAAACAAAGCAAAACCCTTTATTAAAATAAGTCTTTTCTAGAAAAAAAAGTTTTTGAAACTTTTATTTCATCTCTGTGAAATAACCATGTATATAAAATTCAATGTACTCACATCTTGATTCGACATCTCCCAGTATGGTCTCTCTCCATAGGACATTACTTCCCAAAGAACAATGCCATAGCTCCATGCATCACTGGCTGATGTAAATTTGCGATAAGCAATAGCTTCTGGAGATGTCCAACGGATTGGAATTTTGCCACCCTTTAAGACAAAGCCATCAAATACATTTATATATGCAATCTATCATTTGGATATCTATATTTTTAAATGCAAAAACCCAAAATGTTACTTTATGCTGAAATGTAATTTTTTCGTTTTAAATTAATCCTGTCAAAATATTGTTGATTACTTATTCATTTACCAGATTTATGTGGTTAGCCTACCTCATACAATGACTCTAGGCAGCTCACAATGATCCATAATGGATAGTTCAAAACTTAGCATTCCCCAGGTGCCAGACAAAGCATTCTCACAGCCGAACTCCCCTCCCTCCAATCTTAGCCCAAATTTATCAGGATGAGTCCGTGTATGAAACAGTGCAAAATACTGTTGTTTAGAAGGGCACAATATTCCTATGTAAGTTCTTCATCTTAATGAAAGGGTCTGTATCTTTTATAAACACAGTTATATATGGCAGATACAAATGTATAAATATTGCATTGGCTAGAAGCTGCTTTCTGTAGAACCAAATGAAGAAAAAAATAATATAGACTTAATTAACAGTATATACTGTAATGGAATCCTACAAGCAAGTACTGAAGCATAATTTTTTTTAACTTAAGAGGACCTAATGATGAATGGATATGTACAAAACTGAAATGTTAAACATACATAATACCACTTACTGATCTGATGGTTTTGTCCCTTTTAGAGTTAAAAAGTTGACTGATATACATGGATTCTAAAGTGAGAGCAGAAGGAGTGGGAAGAATATTCTGCTTTAAGGATCTTCAAAGAAGAATGCAATTTGAAAGAAGGAATAAAGGCCATATTTAGGGTTTATATAATCCTTATTATTGTGATTGAACCCAGCAGAATATTTAAAGGGTAATATCATGACCATAATGTCACTATACTAAACAACTGTAACCAGAATAAAATAGTTGTATATGTGCACAATAAGTTCTACTTGTAGTTTATCCACATTATTTGTGACTCAGATAACTGCTTTATTGCAATAATTTCTCAATCACAGAACTTACCCTTGTTGTATAGGCAGCTTCTGCATCATCTTCCAATATGCGAGAAAGTCCAAAATCAGAAACTTTGCATACCAAGTTACTATTGATGAGGATGTTGCGAGCAGCAAGATCTCGATGGACATAACCCATATTTGACAGATACTTCATGCCAGATGCAATTCCTCGAAGCATTCCTACAAGCTGAATGACTGTGAACTGAGCATCATGTTTCTGCAAACAATTTACAACTTTTTAGACATTCAGTTTACATAAGGCTTTTATCCTTTACTGTACACAAGCCAGTATAGCTAGCTTTCTGAAAAGTGTGCCAGTTCAAGCAAACATAAAGCAAATACAACTATTCTCAGATGAGACATGGGTATATCCATTTGTCTGTCTGTTAGTCTCACTCTCTCTCTCTCACAATCTATAACAATGTGTACAAGTTTAAACCAAATATCTCTGAAGTCCCCAAATTTATGAAAACTTTTAACTTTCATTTTCTATATTAAATTAATACATGGGAAATTTGATATACTAAATTACATATACAATAAATTCAAACTAAAACATTCTACCTAAACATGATCTTTGACTCAATGTTGTTTTATACTATAAGGCTAATATAGCTTCAGTCTCTCCAGCAAAACACTAGGGCTATTATCATACTTAAGCAGTTCCATTAAAGAGATAGCAGCTGAACTTGCAGAACATGTTAATATTAATATTGATAAAGGTTTTATTTGTTTTTTGTGGTTCATTTGCTGGGTAAGCTCAGGTCATCTGGCTACAAAGCACTGTGTAAACCATAAAATAAATAATCTCAATAACCAGGTTAAAGTGTGTTACATGCAGATTATTTATTCTTCCCAGATATTAGCATCCAGGTTTGTTCCATGACTGGAATGGAAATTAAGATTAAGCTAGATACGTATTTATGTTAAGATGAATTTCAGCTAAAAAAATTCATTTCTTGTGAACTGTAATTGATATATATACAAAATAAATTGTAAATATAAAGATCAGCATGAGATAAACAAAAATTATAACAGAATGTATTAATTTAAATAATTAATAAATTGCAAATAATTTAATACATAAATATATTGGTAATAGTTCTCATTTTTTTAAAAAAATTGTTATACTTTTTGAAGAACTGAATTGGATTTAGTTAGTGAAACTATTTGAGATAGGTTGGATATCAATGTTTAAAGGAAAATTATGATTGTATTACAGTAAAACATGAAGATAATTTCCATCAGTCTAAACCTAGTTAAACTGAATTTTAACAAATCTGGTCCCACAAAAATCAAAGATTACATTAAGAGAAAGCTGATATGGTCTGAACAAGTTTGCCCCAAACTTAATATTCTTCAAGTGTGTGGACTTCAATCTCAAGAATTTTTGACTATACCCGTATTTCTGAAATCCATGGAATCCCCTTGAACCCAAATCAAGAAAGTGATTTTGACAACTTCTTAATCTTTTGTTTATAGGTATCATTCACAATAAGAAATAAAAAATGGCAAAAATGTGTGAGGATCTTTTCCAAGTTGAAATTAATCTTAATGCTTAGCAGTTGTGATAGTCTACCAAATATTGCATGAAATAAATGTAATGGTCTTATGCAGAATTATGGATATAATTTGCCATTATTATTCTAAAAATGAAGTTATAAATAGAACTTTTCACTGGGACAGTTCACAGAAATGGTAAATCTGTATGTGCAACAGAAGGAATGTTGCAAAATGTCTTCTTCCTGAAGTGGATATTGCAACTGTTTGTTCACCCAAAACTATTCTTTTTTCACATGCAAAGACATTCATTTCACAATTGCCAGCAAATCCAGGAATACTTCAGTAATAAGTTTGTTTCTAATAATTAGTTCTGTCTAATAAGTTTATGTATTTACCAACATACAAGGGTTCTAACAATATGCTTTATAATATTTCCTTTCTACTTTAGATGCAAACTTTACTCTAACTTCATTATTGCCATCTTACCATGCTTTACTGTTGTGTGCAAATATACTGACAACAATATGTCTGCTGTACCGGAGCCAAATTCCTTGTATGTCTAACCATGCTTGGTCAATAAAGTATCTGTATCTTCTTCTTCCCACTTACTTCAATAATGCTTAGAAAAGAGTAGACTTAGATCTTACTTGACTTGTCTGTGTTGTTGACAATAATGATTGATTTTTACCACTCTTTGCAGCAAAAGTAATAATTTTTCAAAATAATTGAGACCTTATTCAAAAACATATTTATCTAAGAGTAAACTGAATTAAACGTAGTAGAATCTATATAATACAAAACTAACAGATGATGTCAACAAGTTACTTACCCTGAGAAAGCTGTCTAAAGAACCATTTTCCATATACTCAGTAACAATCATGACTGGTTTACCTGAAAAATATATTAAACAAAGCAATTAATTGCTCAGTGCATTTACAGACTGGCTATATGAAAAATCAATCAAAATTGAAAGGTTCTGCAAAATGCAGAAAATATGCTATAATACTTCAATAGTATTCTAAAACTGAAGGTGGTTTTGAGCACTAAGAGTCAGATAAAGTGCCTTTGTATATGCATTTGTGCATGTCTACGTGTCAAGTGCAAATGATCAGATCCACAGTTCCAGGTTCAAATTAACCGATTTGTTGCTAAAGCCTACAAGAGTCTACTCAACTAATGCTCCAGCAACCGTAGTTGTTAGATAACACTGAACAGCAATCAGGGAACATAGGATCTTTTGCATTTGCTACATAGTGCTCTAGACTAATCCCTCTTTTCACTCCTTCCCCGGCTCTGCCATCTCTTCTCCCACACTATGCATAATCAACACTCCATCTCTTGTTAGAATGTATAAATTTTGTCTAAATCTCTTACTATGGAATATTCACAGTAACAGAAAAGTCGTTAACACAAGGAAGAATTATCAACACAAAAGTACGTCTTTTTATTCCAGCAAGTTTAAATTCATTTAATTACATCTTTAGGTATCAGACATATCAATATGAAATTTATTAATTTGTATACATTCCTATACAACCTACCCACTGAACATTTCTATTTCTGAAGTGCTATTTAGCTACTGTTTATTTACATTCACTTTATTTACTAACTGAAATAATTGGGTTAAATTACAATATTTGTTCATAAGTAAAGCAAAAGCATAATCCTAAATACATTTATTGGAAAGAATAATTTATTTATATCTTTTGTTTTTAAATATCATAATTTAAAAATATTAAAATTATTAAATTAAAAATCATGTAATTTTGAAATATCTACAAAATTATTAAATCATAATATTCTAGGTTTTAAGGTATAAAAATTAAATAGAAGTTTCCACCTAAGCTTATATTCAGTCCAGAATACATTTAAGGACAATTTATTCCTATGTAAAATTACATTTGGATTTTCACACTTATTTTATCAATTTTGCAAGCTGATGCAGAACAGGAAGAAACAAACTTGCAACTTGTTAAGAGATTGGGTATATAATCTAATGCCTTATATTAAATATTTCTTCCTTACTTTTCCTTTATTTGGTTTATTTGAAAAAAAATCATATGTCTAATCACTAAACACTAGTGACTTCAAAACTATAATTCAGTGCACCTTGCTGTTGTTGGCAAAAGAAGGCCCATGTTCTGGATATGTAAGGTCAAAAGATTATCATAGCAGAGTGCCATCCTGTTCCGCTATGACTAATTAGCCAATAGCAAATGTTCGGTGTTTAATTATCCCAAGTGCTAAGCAGTTTAGGAATAGCATTTCACATCTTCTATCCTGACAGTCTTTTCACTGCCTAATGACAACTGGACACAGTTCTTTCATGTGGCCTTTTGTGTAAAATCACTGCCATGCTTATGCTTCAATGAATCTTTACAACACTCCATAATTCAAATGTTTCTAGTCAAGTCTGACATAAGTTATGGCCTGGGAACCAACTTCTTCCCTCCCAGAACACATACTACATTACTTAGCAACTGCTTTAACCCATTTGAGATAAGGTTTCCTTTATTCACCACTTTCAATTCATTATCAATAAAAATACCAAAGCGTAATATGCTATTGATTTAGTTAATTTATTAATAATCACCTTTTGTTTAAAACCAGGTGCCAGAATTATGGACTGAGTTTGCAGTATGCTATTCTTTCAGTAGAAAAGTTTTCTAAATGACTGCAGGCATCTGGTAAATTAGACCATTCATTTAATTTTAATTCATTTTAAAATTTTAATGAATTAAATTAATTATTAATTTTATCACAGAAACCTAGTCTTTATACCTCAGCCAGAAAGAGCTTAGCATAATTCAGAAAATGTGCATGTTTTAAAAGCATTTCACCTTGAGAAGCTATACTCCATTTCAATTTTGTTTGAAGAAATTTAAGAATATTTCTCAAAAAAATATATATATAATAACTTCCATGTGTCATACAATGATTAAAAATCCTAAACATCCATAATTAATTAAACAACTAATTAAAATATAACTGGCCTCTATTTATGTAGTATAGTACATTTTTGATGAAATCGTGAAATAAATACATTGCCACAATGAAATAAGTGGAGAAAATATAAATTAATAAAATAATGAAAAGCATTTTAAATTATTAAATTTCACATTTCCTTCCATATATTTATCCCATATGAACACAGCTTTTTACATGTTCAGTTGGAAATGGACAAACAATCAGAAACACATGTTCTAGGAAACTAACATATTTTTAGAGGAAGATACTGTGTTCATTAATCAAAATGTAACCATTTATATGATAACAACTTGTTTCAATGGTGTTTCTACATTTTATTATACTACAATGCTACAATTCACTGTAAATTATTACTAAACTAAGCAGAACATATGTGTTGGCTATTAGGAGTGCTGCCCATAAAACACCTTGGAGACTAACATTGGAGACCAGCAAAGAAACAAATATGAAACAGGGGAATAATTTGGTGTTGGAAAAATGGACTGAACTCTTCTTTAGCCTCTGTACCTTATCATATCTCTAGTGAGCAGTAAGGCACACAGCTGCTGAACAGTTTATGTGCCAGTGATTTCAATAGGGGTTTCCTACAGATGATAGCCATGAAAGTTATTAAGAATTAGCCCATAATGTGCAATCGGCATGAATAGCTTATTCGTAAAGGCCATCCATCAAAATTTGGTTTCCCACATCAAGTCCCAATGCCAATTTATCATATGTAATATGTATGAACGTATGCTTGGCACATTCCTTTCAAAATGAACACCCATGGATAATATATAAACTTCCATTTCTTTGAAATAATTCCAGGCAAATTTTAAGGATTACGTGATTATTGATAAAATATAATTCAAAAGCATTGGACGTTTCTCCTTACAATATATCAATGCAAAAAGAAAAATAAACAGCCTTTATAATCTCATCGATAATTCAAAAAAATTTGGATCATCATTTTAGGTTATTTACCAAAAAAAAACCCTATAAACAAAAAACCAATCCTCACAAAAATTAAGTTTTGTGAGTAGGAAAGAAAAAACATTTAGAGATTTATGCAAGGAACAATGCCAGGAGTTAAGAAAACTGAATCACAGAGAGACCATAAGAATGGATCCTTAAATTGGGAAGTAAATATTGCATATTTATAAGAATGTGGAAAACATAAATGACAGAAAGCAGCAAAGAAAAAACTTACAGAGAAAATTTACCTACATAAATTAACATATTTCTGGAGGAACAGGATATTCACCATTGCCTAATGGTTGCATTCTAAGGTACACCTGAATGACTGACAACTTTTTTTCTGGCTGAGTCCTGCATTTGGCCTTTCACTAGCATGTTGATTATAGAGAGAATGCTACACCCAGAACAGGATGGAGATAAATGTGCTGAAACTAAATACATGATGACGATTTAATATGACCTTATGTGTTTAATAATTTCTTTTTATTCTTTAAAGAATAACATTTAAATACAAATTTGGAGGCACTCTGAAAGCCATACCTCAATATTTAAGGGCCTGAGACCTGAGGTTTTATTCTTTTGTCTACATATAGATAGAAAGACTGCAAAGGCTCTCCCATCATTGAAGGATTGTATATATATATACGTATATGTATATTTTATGTATGAATACCATAATGCATTTGAAGAAAAGAAATAATTCAGAAAAGGGTAAGGTACCTATAAACTGGAGAAGCTCTACATTGCTAGAAAAAAGAGATAAGTGGAGATAAGGGCTAAAGACACTGAAATGAAGTGTACAATGTGTGTATTAGTTATGGATGGAAGAAAGAGAGGCCTGGAAGCTAAGGAAGATAAGCACAGGCATATGGGAAATAGACACAAGGAAAAGAATAGTTCTCAATGACTCGCAAGAGAGAACAAACAGTTACATTAACAAGAATATATATTGTTATATATTGATGGCAGATTTCTAACACAAGTGACGAATTCCAGATTTTATTCTTAGGATTTCTAGTGAATACCAACCTCCCTGAAAATATATATATTTGTAATAACTTAAACTTTTAAATATTTTTGCAGTTCAGTTTCTTTCCTAAAATATTATCATCTGCATTGCAATATTACCAATAAGGGATGTAATTTTGTCAATATACTGATCAACACTATTATGGCTAGTTATCAGTGAGAAGTTCATATTTGCTATATTTGTGCTTTCAGCTACTATTTCTTTTAAAATACACATTGAGTATGAAATTAGAAGTATTACAAAGTCCAGTTATTGCCACATGATTTTTTTTGCTTCCTTCAAATATTTGCCAGATGCTGACACCGTGAGGTAATGCGTAGTATGATTTTTAAGTCCTGCCAGAGTGCTTGCAGCTGTTTAAGAGCAACAAATGTCAAAACAGAATCCGGTAATTTCTAATACTGAATGACAAGTGTAAAACATTATCGTCTTTATCACCACAGGAGGGTGTAGAGTGCACATTATAATTTTAAAAATTTATAAGTAGGATTCTTCATTTTCTAAAATTGTATTTCACAGTAAGTTTAAACTAAAAGTTTAAAGAAGACACCATACGTACTTCTTTAGATATTATAGTATTTCCATTTTTGAATACCAGCAAACTCTTGTATCATTCAGGAGCTTCTGTTAAATACAAGCATCCTATAAACAATGCTAACCTATATTCTGCATTGCATTATCATCGATGTTACCCACAACTAATGGGAAGCATTTTAGTCAAATTATGTAACATGGTGAAGGCATACAGTAGCATGCAATAGCCTTCTGTTTTAAAAATCTTAGTGTTTTAGCTCTGCCCAGATAAAATTAAACCCATACACATATATGCCACAGTTTTAAACAGTTGCACTGACAGTAATTTTTAAATTACTTTTATTATAGGATAAATATTACAAAAATGAACACAAAAATAAATAAATAAAAAGGGGCATCTAATACAGATCTGGATACTATAGACTCAAATAAAAATATTTTTAAAAACAGAAGAAGAGGAAACAGTATCAAGTATTCCATGCTAGAAGGGGCTAATGGGTCTTGGTTGCAGTGGGTTAGTCCATCGAAACACAGACATAAGTGGTTTGGGGATATAGATGACATTCAACCTGGCTAAGCAGTTCAGATGGTGTTGATGAAATTATCACTGATCTACTTTTCCTTCAAACAGACCTTTTAACTGCTTTGTGCTAAATATTGCTTATTTCAGAGGTTAACTTACTTTTGGTGACTACACCTTCTAATCGGATTATGTTAGGATGATCAAACTGTCCCATGATGCTTGCTTCTCCAAGGAAATCTCTTCTTTGTTTCTCTGTATAACCAACCTTCAGGGTTTTTATTGCAACCGATATTTCCTTTTTGGAAGGAAGCTTTAGGCGGCCGCTACATACTTCTCCAAATTCACCTGTCAGTAATGGCAAACAGAAAAATCTTGAATTTCCAGCTAGAGATCACAACAGATTAACTGGCTCAGAAAGCTGCACCTTCAGTCTACATCTTATACTCTGTGGCTTTTTAATTCTTCTGGAATATTGCACATACTTCAGACGTCCAATTCTGGAGTCCGCCTGAAACTTTTCTATTTCTTGAGCTATGTCTTTCACAGACCTGACATATGTCAAATCTCGACCTTAGAGGTTAGTTGCAACATTATAGCATTATAGTAAGAACAGATGTTTCAAACATCTATTTTAAGGAAGACCGAACATACAAAGTTTTATGAAACTCTTCTTTCAATAAACAGTGATGTTCAGCAACATGATGCAGTTGTTAAGTGACCTGATAAATTTGATGTGTGCATGAAAAATGCTCAATTTTCTGCACAATTCTAAGTGAAAAACATCATTTGTATGAAGTGTTGTGGGAAGGCAAAAAAAATAATATTTTTGCAAACAAACTTAAAAAAAGCAAACTGGGTTTTTATTTTTAGATGTTACAGGGAAATGTTTCAATTCCAGTCCAGGATTCTTCTTCAGCTTCTTACAGAAATGAAAAGTAGATAAGGAATATGTACACACATTTCTCAAAAGGGGGCAGGAAACTGTGAAACAGGACAGTCTGGGTTCTCATGTAATAAGGTAAAAGGGGAGATTGGTAGCAAAGTTTTAGAGAGAGGTCTTAATCACTTCAGATTCTGCCAAAAGGTTGTTCTGCGTATGTGCCAAAGTGGGGTTGCAAACAGAGGCAATCGAAATGTGTTCCCCCACTTTGTTCAGTGAAGGCTTGTTCTTTTTCTTAAACTGATCATACAGAATAACAGATAACAGAACGCGTTCAAGAGAGCACAGAGGCAGTAACAGAAAAGTTTCTCAGTGTCTGACCTTGCATGAAATCCTATATGCCAGGATACTGTACCGAGGGCAAGATTCGAATATGAGGATTAGAAGACCTTACTGAGAATTGAAAATTGAAACTTGGCATTAGAGAGATTTAAAGCAAAAACAAAAAAGCACTTGGAACAAATTCTGTGCAAGCTTTGTGTGGAATTTTTAAGACTCTCTTTGGTATATATTTTAATGTTCTTAACAGCGTTAAACTTACCACTATACACCGATCACTGTGTTATAGTCAGAAAAGCTTTATTTATAGTTTGCACAAATTTAGCTATTAATTATATAGAAGAAGCACAGTAAAGATTGAAGTTTGAAGCTTGATGTTTACCAAGCGGGTTTTTTTCTGGGATTATGAAATGATAGGTACCATACTTTTTTTTTTTGTTTAAGGGATTAAACGAGTATTTTGGTTTTGGTAAATGATCATATTTTCACTAGCACTGTATAATCAATTATAGGCTGCACTATTTTTAGTAACTATGTTTTCTCACTTGTAATTCGCTGTTTATTTCTGGTAATTAAAAAAAGTCTTGATTTAAACCTGGGAATCTTACAATCAGATCATTTCTTTTGATCTAATTTCGTCTATACTATACTTATCATACTATAAGTTTTAAATGATTGTTTTATTATTAGAGGCTTCATCAGGAATTGAATGTTGTTAACTTCTCACAATGCATGTGAGGAAGCTTCAATTCAGCATTGTCCTATCAGCAGTACTAATCTGGTTTTGAGTTTCTAATGAAGTTTCAAGTACTTCATTGTACAATAAGGCATACATATCTAATGTATT
>JANHZU010004257.1:358267-370236 GCA_032468055.1 Acrochordus granulatus
CTTGCCTTTTGCCTGCCTTCTTTCCTCAGCTATTTCTAAAGCCTCATCAGACAGCCACTTTGCTTTCTTGCATTTCTTACAATTAAATTATTCTAGATTTTTCTGGCCATCTATAAATAATAAATGAATAAGCAATCAAGTCTATTCTATTATATTCCAACTTCTTTTGTTGACAATAATTGTAACACGAACATTGGGACAATTACAGTGTTCTTATATGTACAATTAAGTTTACCCTTTTCCTAAGAGTATCAAGGGAATATACTGGATGCAAGCCAGTTTATGGAAAATATATTTTGAGGAGATTCTGCTTGTGAACAGATTGTTTGCTCAAAAATGTACTATGACAGATGCCATTACATGTCTCAGACTTCAGCAGCCTCAAGTGTATCCCAGAAGATTGAGAAAAAAAATGCTAATCAAAAACACTTGTTTCTTTAAAAATTCCTAGTGTATTAATCTGTTTATTTTTAACTATCACCCAAAAACAATTCCTCCTGTGCATTTTGTGATCATTTTTGACACATTTCCAATTGTAGCCAACATATAGCACAATAATTTTTATTATTTTTATTTATTTGTTAATCAAACTTATATCCTCCACAACCATAGGATCTATGGTATCTCACAAATAAGAACATGCAGCAAAGTATAAAACATGCTCTGGGCATTATTGGGATTTTAGAATAGATCAAATAATGATTATTTTACTGTTGTTATCATCAGCCTCATCATATTACTCACGTTAAACAATATAATGGAAAAGAAGAGACTTGGGGAGTAAATCAAGATCAGCATGAATAACATTTATTTCATATTAAATAAATAAATAAAACTTAACAGTGCACAATAAGAAAAAAAACTAAAAAGTGGTATGACTCTGATTTTGTATCTGACACAGCTGGTTGCAGAAAGGAAAGAAGGGGATGCAATGCACTGTTAATATAGAAGATATTAAAATCTTACATTCTCTTCAGGACAAATGTGAAGCTCAGAATTTCTAGTGTTCCTTTTCAAGAGTTAAGTGGCAAGATAAATTAGGCAAGTCCAGAAATGCTGTACATGATAAAAGTGATGAAGTCTTTTTAAAGTTTTGCTTCTCATTCCAGTTTTGCTACTCACTCCTTGATTAACTATTATTTAGGAAACAAACCATATTTGGCTTGGATCTCTAACTGCACAACTTTTATGGTATTCTAGACCCCTCAGTAGGAATTTCATAGAGCTGATAAAGTAGCTCTGAAGGGACAGTGATTTATCTAAAACCAGATCAAAGTAGACTCAGATTATAGCAGTTGCAGGTAAATAATCTTCTTCATGTTTCTGTGACTTAATCTCCCAAATTGTATGGTAGGGGAGCCAAGATTTTGATGGAGGATAAGACCCTGATTTGATTTGATATGATATATACTATATCAAGTTGGTGTCAACTTTTAGTGACTACATACTCCAGCCATTTTGGGCTTCCAGTTATGCACCCATCATTGCTGTAATTGAATCCATCTATTTGCTATGAGTTTTCCTCTTCTGCTTCCAGCTTTACCAGCATTATAGATTTCTCAAGAAACTTAGGTTTTCATATAATGTGTCTGATGTATGATATCACTGAGTGATATCTGACCCTGGCCACTTATACCTCAGGTGACAAACTCTGGGCTAATTTCATCAGTAATCCATTTATTTTTTGGCTGTCCAGAATATTTTCCTTCACCAAGATAAAAGCATTAATATTCTTTCTATCTTGCATCTTTCAAGTACACCTCTCACTTACATAAAAATATCACAGAGAAAACCATTGTTTCATTTCACATATATCTTTAATGGTGATAACTAGCAGATTGAATTGTACATGAAATCCTACTCGAGGGAAGTTCTTATCTGTGGTATATTTCTTGTGTGTTAATTCCTTTACTGTTGAATGTTTATCTTACATATCTTCATTGCTATCAATAAATGATAAAAATGAAGGTGAGTATTCCATAATTCTGGCTGTTGAATTGATTACAAAGATCAGAGATTATACATTTACTTAATTAACTCCACCCCCCTCAGCTGGCCAGCAATGTTCACATCTGGGGCATCCTTCTCGGCTCCTGCTCTGCCCCCAGGATGGGCAAGTCCCACACCGACTCGCTGCTCCATCGCTGCCAGCCAGCTTCTCCCCAAAGGAGGTACACATCCATCTAACTGCATTTTACATGCTTTCAAGCTGGGTAGGCAGGAGCTGGAGGAGAGTGATGGAATCTCACTCTTCTGAGATGCAGCTCAAACTGCCACAGTGCCAGCCATCTCTGGCCGACACAATTGGCATCATTAAGCCACTGCGCCACCACACCTCCTAGTTGCTTCACATTTGAATTTTCTACCTTTTTATTATGTAGTGATTTGTTGTCTGTTTTTTCTTCAGCTTGCTTTACAAAATTCTTGTGCATAAAAAAAAGAGGAAGACGATTAGCAATAAATTTTAGAATTATTACTGAAAGTTATTTTATGTCTTTGAAATCAATATTATTGCCTGATATGTCCATGAAAGCAACCATTCTCTTCTAGGATGGCTCTTCCAGCAATAGAGAGAGAAACTTAATTTGTCACTAATGAAGAACTTTGATTTGTAAGAACAATAGTGGAAAGAAGATGACAATAGGGCTGATGGTTCTCTCTGCTGATTCTTAGCTGCCCATGTATATATTTAACATAAAATATGGAAGGTCTTTTCACTTTGCCAATGAATTTTTGTTTCTCAAGATGGCAGACAGGATTGGACACAGAGCATGGAATTCCTGCTAGCTCTCTGAATGCTTTGGTTGTGTACTGGAGGTCTCTTTCTCTCTTCCTTCCACCCTCTTCTCCCCATTTTTGCTCTTGCCAGACACTGTCTAGTCCCCTCACTTGGCTGTGGATATTTGATGGTGAGTGCCTCCTGGAATTAGTCAGAGTCAGATGTGGGTCAGAGTCAGCTGTTTGGTGGTTGAGACCTATGACCGGCTGGAGTTAGCTGCATGCTGGCAGCGATGGGGCAGGATTCTTGCCCCCTGGATAATGCTTTTGGACTTGCCTTGGGCGTGGGGTTATGGAATGAGCAGAGGCAGACACTGGCAGCCAGCCACTGGGTGAAGAGAAGTTCGGCTTCAGGAGTCAGTTTGTGTTAGCTGTTCAGCAGCTTAAGTCTTTGGACTTAACAGTCTGAGTCAGCTGTTTGGCAGTGGCAATGGCAGCTGTGAAGCACAACTCATGACTCCCAGGGATTGCTCTGGAGACTCCCCTGAGTTCAGCTGTGTGGCGACTTGGAGGCAGAGGAAATTGGCCAGAAGCAGTTGAGATGGCCCTAAAAAGTTTTTCCTTGGCACTGAAGATCAGCTGTTGGAGGTGGTGGTGACTTGAGAGTGAAGCAGAATTAATGACCTGGGAATTGGAAGATGGCCAGAACTGGTGTTGGAGCCTGGATGGGAGTTGTTACAAATGGGCAAGAGTGCAGGATTTTAGAAGACTATGTAGACTCCAAACCAGCAACATGAAGCCTGGCCAATGCTTAATGGATTTTGTGGGGTAATTACAAAAGACTGTGGGGGTACCATGGCCACCTGAAGGACAACTGAGACAGTGGCAATCATGTTGGAAGAAGCACAGGGCCCTGAATGTTTATGGACTGATTCCTAGGGTGAGAGCCAGGATCAGCCTATGTGTATGTGATGGTTAGTTGAGCCCCTTCCCAAAGTGAAAGTCAGGTGAAGGGGCCCATAAGTATGCCCTCTCTCAAACTAGCAGTGACAGGGTTTAACTTGGAGGGATAGGCATTGTATATGAGAGGGAGGGAAGAGGTGGGAGCCCTGTGGGCAGTGAGAGCTTATGTTATAGTGCTGAGATGCTCCTGTCCTTAACTTTCTCCAGGTTTGATTGAGAGAGTAATTGTGAGTGTGTGAAGGGGATGGCAGAGCCCATGGTTTGAAAAGGGAGGACATCACCTTGGGAGTTTTGAGCAGGACAATAGATACAGGCAGTGATTGTATGGGATGCTATGGGAGCTGGAGGGCAGGCCATTGCAGGGAACATCACCCCGATGTTTAGTATTGGTGGCATGTTCTGGCCCTCTGTGCTCACACCCAGTCCCTGGTCAGCATACCCTAAGAGGCACTACCATCTGGCTGCTGCTGAATGCCAAGTCAGTTAATAATAAGGCTCCTCTCATTTGTGACTATCACTTAAGAGCAGGTTGACCTGGAATGCATTACTGATACCTGGCTGACTCCTGAGGGGAGTTTCCCCTCTCAGTGATGTATTCAGCTGGGTTTAGGGTTTGGCACCAGCTGAGACCCCAGGGCAGGGGAGGTGAGTGGCAATGGTCATCCATGAATCTCTTTTTGCCTTCAGGCGCCTTGGTCTACAAGTGCCCAGTTGTGAGACCCTATTCTTGAAGCTTGGCTTATGGGATCAGTTAGGACTATTCTACTGTACTAGCCTCTCTGTTGCATAGCATCCTCCCTCCTGATCTAGTAGAGGCCATCTTGGGGTTGATGGTGGAATTCACCAGGCTTATGGTTCTGGGTCATTTCAATCTACTGTCCCTCAGTTTAATGTCAGGATTAGCTCAGGAATTCATGGCCTTCATGGCAACCCATGGGCCTATCCCAGATTATTCAAGGCCCTACTCAGAACAGTGGTCAAACTCTGAATATGATTTTCTTGTCAGAGCAATGACAATGTGACCTGGGTGGGGAGCTTTTATTGTCCCCCTTGTCATATTCAGATCACATCCTGGTATCTTTGAGATTCTCATTTGCTGTCCCCCTCTGCAGAGAGGTTGTAATTATTTGAGTGGTCCACTGTCAGTGATTGATAGACCTGGAAGGGTTCAAAAGATTGCTGAAGGATGTCCCAAAAGTATTGCTGCATGGCCCTGGTGAAGCCCTGGTTATGTCCTGGTATCAAAGGTCAGCTAAGGCTTTGGATAGGATCTGTGCAACTTCTCTCAACCTTGCCATGGTTTGCGGAGGAGTTGCAGGTGCTGAAAAGGGTAAAGAAATGGAGTGCCACTGGGGGAAGACAAGGATGAGTCTGACCAGATACAAGTTAGAGCCACTATAAAGGTCTACCTTGTGGCAATAAGAGCAGTGAAACATAACTATTTCTTTGTCATTCTTGTGTTCACAGAGTATCCCCCATTGGCCCTGTTCAGGGTCATCCATTGCCTCCTTGTCTATTAGATCCTTGTCCTTCCTATTCAGCGAAAGCTGCCAGGTTGGTGACTAGCAGGTGGATCCACACAATGATAAATTCTTCACTGAAAGAGGGCATCTTTCCAGGACCTTTTAAGGAGGGCCTGGTTTGTCTCCTGCTTAAAAAAAACTATCTCTGGACTCTACTTGTCTGGACAATTATCATCCAGTCTCGCACCTATCCTTTTTAGGGAAGATGGTTGAAAAGATGGTTACATGGCAGCTTCAGAGAATCCTGGAAGAAATGGATTATCTGAGCCCATTTCAGTTGAGGTACAGGCCTATTTGTGAGACAGAGACAGCATTGGTCATGCTTGTTGATGATCTCTGGAAAGAGTGGGATAAGGTAGTGCATCCATCCTGGCTCTCCTTGACTTCTCAGCATCTTTCAATACCATTGTCCATGGTAGTCTTTTGGGTTGGCTGTGAGGAGCTGGGGCTGGTTTTTGTGCTGGTTTGGCTCCCTTCTCCAAGGCCAGTCCCAATCAATGTTAATAGGGAGGGAAAGTCCAGTCTATGGCCACTCCTCTGTAGCATGCCACAGGGCTTGGTACTTTGTCCATTCCTTTTTAACATCTACATGAAACTACTTGGTGGGTAACCCAATTATGGGTAACTCACTGTTCTGTGAGTTGCAATGGCTGCCATTTTGCTCCAGATGCAATTACAAGGTGTTGGTTTTGACCTTTAAAATCCTTCATGACTACCCACCCATCAGGGCCAGAAGAAGAGACCTGTTACAGGCCCCATCAGCAAAGGAATTTCAGCTGGTGAAGTCAAGGAGAAGAGCTTTTTCTGCTTGGCTCCTTCTCTAAGGTGAGGTCTGCATCCACCTTTGCAGCCCTCAGGAAGGGCCTTAAGACCTGGATCTACCTTCTGACAGAGTCCCAATGGGGATATACCATCTTGGAGACAGCTGGTGATTTAAGTCAATCACACCATCCATATATACCCCTTTCCTCTTCCCTTTCTGTCCAGCTGAACTCAAATTAATTTTTAAATTGTTCTATTATGTACTGCTGTTTTTTATGTTTTTTATTGTGAGCCACCAAGAGTTGTCTTTGAGTTTGGCAGCATACAAATTTGATAAATAAATAAAAATAAAGACAAACTCTTTTATGTCAACACTCATCTTCCGTCTGTGAAAATAAACTCTCATTTCCTTCCTTAATCCAAGATTTTTAGCATTTTGACAGAAAAGTGGTCTTATGAATACTGAGTGCTTTTTAATTCCTTTAATTCCTTTTAAAATCCACTTAGCAATGTTTTTAATGTTATTGAAAACATTTGAATATCTCTATTTTCTTCCTGGATTCTGAATCATCACATCTATTTCTCTTAACCTTCAGGAGATTAAGATATTTCCATTAATTTCATATTTCCAATACAACAACTGACATGTAATAGGTTACTTGTAATTTACATCTTGTAACAAAGCTAATGCTGAAAGAACAATAATATTATTGATTATCTATGATGAAGCAATTTCCAGAATATGCTAGAAAATGTAATTTTCCTGTAGAACACACTACAAATGGATTCAGATGCATTTGCTTTCCTATTTAGTATGTAATTATCCCAAGATTTCTTAAATGTGTTATTTTTGCTGCCATTACATATTATAGAATAGTTGCTACTGATTGGCTATTAAAAGCAGAAGAGACAATGCACAATTACTCACAGCCTTAAGCTGCTGCTGTGCCTAACACATATTAAGAGATGCTTCTTGCAGATGAATTGCCCCATTTAAGAAACAGTAGGATGTCACTTGTAATCAATTAACTGAGAAGCTTCCATGTATGAATGCATGACAGACCAGCTTACATCACTGAATACTAAGCAAATTGAGCCATTTCTCTAAATTTTCAGCTCCATTTACCTCAGGCATGTATTAAACAAATCTTTAAAATCCTTAAGCAATTATGACTAGACAGCTAAATAAAAAACAAGAATGGCATTATTCAATTGTCGATAATTTTAAAAGATTATTATAAATGAATCCTTATGCAAAATTTCAACAATAAATACAAAATTATACCTCCAATTTTTTCCCCAGATATACTTCTTATATGAAGAGAGCATAGTATTTTCAAGAGCTGTACATTTAAATGCATTTCCTAACATGAATGCAAATTGATGGATCATTCTTTTTAAGGCTATAATTGCCCATCAAGAAAACATATAAAATCTTGCTCTGTCACCCTCGTTATGTGCTTTTAGAAGTTAAAATGAATTTTTAGAAGGGTTGGTGGATCTGGATTACATATACCTGCCAATGCAATTCACATATATAAAAAAATCAGAAGGGCTTTTTTTCTCAAAATAAGGATACTGGAAAATAATGTTTTCAGTTCTGTAGAAAAACTGCATAGACATGCAGATTAATTAACAAATTTTGAATTTGGTTGAATCAGGCATATGAAATTCTGGAGAATAAAAGCATAAGAAAATCAGAATGGGGAAACTACTCAGCACTGAAATTTCTAAATTATTTAGACTGAGTGACTGAACAACAACAAAATTATTTGTCTTTTACTTAATTATAATATTAGTTTTCCATATTCATTGTCTTTATCTCCTGTTAGATTGTAGGGAGTCATGCCTCTTAAAAAAATCTTAGCTATGGAAGATCCTCAAATTACATAATATAATTTTGCAGTTCATAAATTGTCATGAAAGACCATCATTTTTTTCTTAACAATTTGTGAAATATATTCTCATATAACTAAGAAATCAGGAGATAAATGGCTTCAAAGGAATTTCTTACTAATTTCAGTGGACTTAATTAAAAAACAAGTTACTCATGTATATTATAAAACATTAGATGAAAAATAGTTTAAAGAATTAAAAAGCAGATATCCTTTGTGCAGATAACATTGGTGAATCAGAAAAAGACAGATCCAAATGTTAAATATGGTTCCCATTAAGATATTATTACTAGATTTTGCATCCAATTCAAAGTGAAGAATAGCTTGTAAAGGATCATATCTTCAAAGGATTACAATAACTCAAAACTCACAGGAACTTGAATACAGGTTCAGTTGACTGGTAGTCTGACTGCTGACCAATTTACCTCTTCACACTCCTAACAGATGGCAATAGTCTCAGCATATCTTCATAATATGAAACAATATATATAAACTTATTAATTCACAAGATAGGTTTCAATATTGAAATCCATTCAATGTCCTTTGGGAAAATTTTATAAATTCTTTTCCAGGCAAGCCAAGCTCATCAACCACCTAAAGACATACAAATCACTAGACAACACAAGTATGAATATGTTCAATAATATTATAACTTAGATAGTAGAAAATCACAAATATCATTAAAGCAACTAGCTATGCAAGACAGGATAAAAAAAAAGTTGCATATTACCAAAGTCTTTATATCATAGTCTTACATACTACTGTAGTTCCAGAACTAATAATCATTTTCCAGCAAAATGAAGAATTACACATGCTGTCCCCCTACTCCTTCATATTCTAAACATTTCTCTCTGTTTTGTTTTTGTATACACTATATTTTCAAGTGGGTAATAAGCAATAGGATGAAGTGACATAGGCACAAGGAACCAGGAAAATATATTATTAGTTTTAAATAAAAATAATTCAGAAACAAAGGACTAACAAAAGGCTCTATCAGGATAATAGGGATGCATCAACATTTAAAAAAGAGATCAAAGCAAATTCAAAGGCAAGAACAAATAGAAGGAAAAAAAATAAGATCAAAGAAAACTTTCATCAGGAGCAATCATGTTTTATCCTATCCAGATTTGCAAGTTAAACTCAAATATTTTTCACTGAGAACTTTCTAATGAGTGTCTCAAACAATGTACAGCTACATACAGATTTAGTAGTTGCTAACAATAGAACAGCTAGGATCTGACAACAAAAAATTATTGGTGGACTATTTACCTACGCTCAATATCATCACTAGATACCTAAGATGCTGTTTAATATATTATGCAGTAGGAATGCAATTACAAAGTTTTTTATTCATTTGTAAATAATGATATATAAAAACGATTAC
Source organism: Acrochordus granulatus (assembly GCA_032468055.1). Classification (NCBI taxonomy): domain Eukaryota; kingdom Metazoa; phylum Chordata; class Lepidosauria; order Squamata; family Acrochordidae; genus Acrochordus; species Acrochordus granulatus. Next base: position 367,513 of record JANHZU010004257.1, read on the forward strand.
ATTTAGTTAAATTAAATCCCATATTAGCTTTTGCGTTTTTGAGGGAAGCATTATCGTCACATAACTAACCTATAATTATAATTAACCAACCATTATAATTCTAAAATGAGAGCCAGTTGGAGAAACAAAGCTACTAATTCAATTGCGAGTTTTGTACACTGAAGATTACTATTCTGAATATCACCATATAAAATGAAGTTACTTCTAAGCAGATAGATACAGAATGGCACTATAAATAATTATATATTTTATAATTATTTGATATATCAAAAATGTCAGCATGAACATATATAATGTTCTACCATACCACAATACTTAAATGCTTTTAGATTAATTTAGCAGAAAAACATTTCAAATCTATCTTTAAATGGCTTCCTGGGGATATTATTAACTGTGCTTTTCCATAAGCAATTTATAGAAAGTATAGAAATTTGTATGAAGTCATCATGTAGCCTGTAAAAGCAAAAAACACTGTCAGAGAAAAACTGAAATATGATCAAGGGAAAGCTCATGAATTTATTTCATAAAAACAGCTTCAGTCAGACATTTGGATAGTAATATGACATTTTATTAACTCTGTAATAAAACAAACCATAACCATGTTTTTAAAATTTCGAATGTAGAAAGGAATCAATATTTTGATTTACTTCCTTCAATATATAAAGTTAAATCTAAAACAGAGTCAGGTGAACACTCTCCATTCCCCATTTCTTAATGGGACCTATGGACCTATCAAACCACATATGACTGATTTCTTCTACTGTAATAATATGATTTTCAACAAACACCATCATTTTTTTAAGATCTATAAAATGAAAAGTATGATTTGTATGTGGCATGTGGGTATGCCCATGTGATTCTATTGCTTTGTCAACTACACCAGTTACTAAAATGTTTCCAGATGTATTTCTGATTACCTATAAAGCATTAAATGGCATTGGGAAGGTATTTGAAGGACTGTTTGTCCCATAAGTTCTGCTGTTCCAGTTAGATCTGGCAAAGTTGGTGTGCTCTGGTCTCACAATATCATTTTTTTAGGATCCAGGATGAGTACCTTCTCTGTCATGGTGCCTGTCTTCTGGAATATGATCCCACAGAGATTCAGAGGGGGGAGAATCTCCCTCCCTGATGACCTTCAAAAGAAAAACCTGGCTGTTCTCACAAGCCTTAGGGTGGAGTGAATGTGGTATCCTTGTTAGATTTATTATTGTTGTTATTTTATTAAAGCATGTTGTTTGAACAGATGGTGCTTTTTATCATTTGTTTAACATGTTATATATTGTATACCATTGTTTGCTTTAAATTGTGACCAGCAAAATGATATCTTTGAGTCAGGCAAGGCTTAATTCTAATGACATAAAATATATAAACTTTTTAAAATGATCCTCTGTGTTTAATATTTTTTTCTCTATCTTCTTTCTGTTTCCTCTCCATACCCAATGACTATATATCTGATGCATTCTAGTAGGATTATCAAATTGTTGTATATATATTTTAATGTATTTATCAGATTTAGAAACTGCCCATCTCCCTCACAGAGGGACTTGCAGTGGTATATAAGTAAAATATTAAAACATAAAAACTACCTTATGTTTTTAAAACATAAAAACTACATAAAAACTACAAAAGAGGCAAAGATGATTAAAATTCAACATCAAAAAATAATTAAAAAGCAGAGGGAAAGCCTTCAGCGTGCTAAGCAAGACAACAGAGGCATGGTTTCAAACTTTTGCAAAACACCAGTAGACGGGGGGTCCACCCTGCCTTTGGGGGGTCAGAATTCTTTAACTGACAGGGTCTATAACAAACCTTCCCTGCCTGACTTCTTGGGATGGGCTGATATAACCTTTAAAAGTTTAAAGCCCCATGCCATGGATGGCTTTAAACGTCATAACCTTTAAACTTTTAACCATATCGTTTTATTTCAGCTATAAGTAATGAACAAAAATCAGTGAAAATTGCCCCTAAGCACCTTTGAAAGGAGTAATGAGATATGTATTATATTATCACAGCTCAAACTGTCCCTTTTTTTCCTTGACGTGATGTCATGACATAAATATGAAAGGAGGAAGCTTGTGTTGTGATGTCATAATGCATGATTTATCATTTTGGGAAAGAACACTTGTGAATTTGGCTATGTAAGAGCCAAAATGCAATTATTTATTCATCTGAGAATAAATAATTAATCAGAACTCAATATACGTATGCCCTTTTTGTATCTGACGTCTTCCCCTTTCCTCTTTATTTTTAGTTTTATTATTAATTCTTACATTCTGTTTGGATGAATCTGAAACTTTAATATGGAAAATACTATGTTGTTAAGTCCTGCCAATTTTATAAACATATCTTGAATTTATCATCACAAATTATATATCATCATCATATTGCATACATCATAAAAAAGGCAAAAGGGACTTGTGATAATTACTAAGAGTTTTTACTACAAAACTAGGGTTTTTGCAAAGTAAGTCTTACAAGCTATCTATTATTTTTTAAAGAAGGCATACTTAAACCTCAATTCTAGACTACAAGTTCATATCAGACTCATAAGATAGAGTAATGTACCAAGAAAAACACAAACATTCTGAAATTCTGAATTTCAACATTCTTCAGGTATTGTTCATTATTTTAACAGCATGTTCCATAATACTAACAGCATTATTATGCATTCTGAAGCTTCCAGATAATGATATAAGGAAGGAAGGAAGGAAGGAAGGAGGGAGG
>JANHZU010004258.1:0-19025 GCA_032468055.1 Acrochordus granulatus
AAATAAGTATTTGGTCACCTACAAACAAGCAAGATTTCTGGCTCTCACAGACCTGTAACTTCTTCTTGAAGAGGCTCTTCTGTCCTCCACTCATTACCTGCATTAACGGCACCTGTTTGAACTTGTTATCAATCTAAAAGACACCTGTCCACAAACTCAAACAGTCACACTCCAAACTCCACTATGGTGAAGACCAAAGAGCTGTTGAAGGACACCAGAACCAAAACGGTGGACCTGCACCAGGCTGGGAAGACTGAATCTGCAAGAGGCAAGCAGCTTGGTGTGGAGAAATCAACTGTGGGAGCAAGAATTAGACAATGGAAGACATACAAGATGCAAGATCTCACCCCGTGGGTCAAAATGATCACAAAACATCCCAGAACCACACGGGGTGGACCTAGTGAATGACCCGCAGAGAGCTGGGACCAATGTCACAAAGGCTACCGTCAGTAACACACTACACCGCCAGGGACTCAGATCCTGCAGTGCCAGACGTGTCCCCCTGCTGAAGCCAGGACGTGTCCGGGCCCGTCTGAAGTTTGCCAGATAACATTTGGATGATCCAGAAGAGGATTGGGAGAATGTCACATGGTCAGCTGAAACCAAAGTAGAACTGTTTTGCAGAAACACAACTCGCCATGTTCGGAGGAGAGAGAATGCTGAGTTGCAACCAAAGAACACCACACCTGCTGTGAAGCATGGGGGTGGCCACGTCATGCTTTGGGGCTGTTTCTCTGCAAAGGGAACAGGACGACCGATCCGTGTGCAGGAAAGAATGAAGGGGCCACGTATCGTGGGATTTGGAGTGCAAGCCGCCTTCCATCAGCAAGGGCATCGAGGATGAAGCGTGGCTGGGTCTTTCGGCACGATGATGATCCCAAATCCACTGCCCGGGCAACGAAGGGGCGGCTTCGTAAGAAGCATTTCAAGGTCTGGAGTGGCCTAGCCAGTCTCCAGATCTCAACCCCATAGAAAACCTTTGGAGGGAGTTGAACGTCTGTGCTGCCCAGTGACAGCCCCAAAACATCACTGCTCTAGAGGGGATCTGCATGGAGGAATGGCCAACATGCCAGCAACAGTGGGTGACAACCTTGTGAAGACTTACAGACAACATTTGACCTCTGTCATTGCCAACAAAGGATATATAACAAAGGATTGAGATGAACTTTTGATATTGACCAAATACTTATTTTCCACCATGATTTGCAAATAGTTTCTTTCCGAATCAGACACTGTGATTGTCTGGATTTGTTTTCACGTTTTGTCTCTCACAGTTGAGGTGTGTCTATGACGACAGTTACAGGCCTCTCTCATCTTTTTAAATGGGAGAACTTGCACAATTGTTGGCTGACTGAACACATTTTTGCCCCACTGTATACGGCTTACGGACTGGTAATGAAACTGCGCTGGTTAGAGGTCTTAATGTTAAATTGGTTTCCGTGGATTTAAGATTAACACTGATTTTCCAGAAGATTTTATCTGAAGTCTGCTGGACACCCTCTTTAATAAATATGGATAATTTATTTGAAGAGATGGATGTCAGAATGTATTTGTTTGTAAAAACTGAAGGGACATTGACCTTACTTTTGTGATTCACGTATCTCTTTCCAAGCAAACCAGCACTCAGTGGCTGCGTTCATGCAAAGCCCTTAAGCTGGTTATTACATCAATTTTCTGGTTTTGCACAACACATTGAACCAAAGGCTAACTCAGTGGGCTTAGTTTGCACTGCACACTAAACCAAGCTAAACTAACTGAGATTTATATTATCATGTTGCCTGAAAACATTTCCTAAGTCCTTATCTTTCCTGTTGCAACTTTGAATATAGTTGTACTCTGGTTGCGTCTGTGCAAGGAAACATTATGGATTTTGCATGACGACATCGTGAACACACAATATTCCTTGTTCTTGAGTTGGTTCTCCCATGGACATATATGGCCTTTAAACTCAGATAACATGGCCTCTTCTTGCAAATCCAGGCCCAGCCCAAACGGGGTGGAGGGGCTTTCAGTGCTTTTGCAAAGAAAAGGAAGAAAGAAACAGCATAGAATTTGGTGCCTTCCATTGACTACTTTTCTATTTCATTGGAAAGGAAATTTCTCACTGGAAATTTCTGAGTTAAATGGCTATAAATGTGCTGATAAATATAAAAACCAGCATTCCTGGTTTAGTGTTTAGCGCTTTACATGATTTTAGGGTGGGAGCATGACATTTCTCCAGCAAGTGTTGGTTTTTTTTTATTTAAGGGGCTGTGGCATGGCCTTTCTTTTTTCTTTCTTTCTTTTTTAAAAAAGCCTACAAACCCTTCAGATTCTATAAAGAGTCCTAAAAAGAAAGCTGAAAAACAACACGTGTGCGCACCGCTCCACAACAACACCCCCTTGCTCAATTAAATCCCGAAGCGGCTGGTGGTCGTGTGCAAGGATTTCTCGGCACCTGCTATTAACCTGTTTACAAGCTCTCTACAATTATTGGATTAGCCAGCTTCGGGGGGAAAGGGGCATCTCCGGGGCTCTTGTTTGTACCAAGAGATTAGGGGTTTTTGTGCTCGCAACGTAGAAACGATGACAAATACTGATTGGGACCTAACGGGGGACTTCAGTTCCCATGTCAGAGGTGACGGGGGACTTCAGTTCCCATGTCAGAGGTGCAGGTGCCCCTTCAGAGTCTCGGCATCTTTACTGGTTTTGCTACCCACAACTTTGCAGAGATTTCTCATTGCAGGAGCCATGGATTTCTGATCAGTCAGCTGGCTCCCCCTGCTGATTCTAGCTTCGATCCGACAATGGATAATCTAATCTCCCTCATTTTATTTTATTCCACGTACAGTTATTAGGTGATTAAAACCCTCCATGCGTAATTGCGGTGGGGGAGCTGAGCATGCCTAGCCTTTAAAGTGCGGAAGAGAGAAAAACGAGAGCGGTTTTCACGTTTCGACAACTCGCGCATTCCCTGGAGAGGAAATCCGAGAAGCAGTCGTAAAGGCTGTGCCATTCCCGGGCTTGCGAATCGTAGGACTTGCGCCTCGGTGGCTCTTGCATGTTTTAGGAACCCACCTGGGTGAGCTCTTAGCATCCCGGTCACGGTCTGTTTCTTATTGGGTCGCGCCTGGATTGTGATCAAGCATCAATTTTCCCCGGGTTCTAACTATGGTTTTAGGAACTGCTCCAGGAAGTGGTGAGGTCTTCTGACAACCGTTTTTCAAGCATATTGGACAGATCATCCTCGAGTTACGACTGTAGTGGAGCCTGCCCATCATGGGTGTAACTCGTGATGGTCGTAAAGCAGGTGTGGGAGAAAGGAAGGCTGAGCCAGGGGGAGGAGTGGTGAAGCATGGGATCAGCTTAGAATCCCTCTGCATCTTCCAACGTCAGAAACTCAACCCCTCCTGAAGGCCATTGAACCTTATCTTAGCTATGCGGATCTTCAACAGGCCATTGAGCCAATTCTTGCAGTCTTCTAGGAGCCGTACATCTGTAAGCTTGAATGTCACCACCTGGACCTGATCCTTTGTGCCCGAGAGTGGGTCACTCATGCGACTGACCCGATTTTACGTAAGTTTTTTGTGGTGGTCATTAAGCGAACCCATGGTTCGCAATCAATCTGGTTTAGCTGAAAAACAGAAGTAAATTCTGGCAAAACTGTCATAAAACATGGTCACATGACTGTGGGATGCATCGAACAGCCATAAAAGAGGCCAAGTGGCTGAGCACCCGAACTCTGGTCATGTGACTGTCAGGGGGGGGACCATTGGAACTTTGAATCCAGATGGTAAGAATGCCATGTAGGTCCATCAGGACTTCAAATGGTTGTTAAACGACCAGTCGTAACTCGGGGACCACCTGTACATGCTTTGTTGTTCAGTCGCACAGTCGTGTCCGACTCTTTGCGACCCCATGGACTTCATTACACCAGGCCCACCTGTCTTGCACTGCCTCCCGGAGTCTTCCCAAGCTCACACCCATCACACCGACTATGCTATCCATCCACCTCATCCTCTGCCGTCCCCTTCTCCTCTTCCCTTCAATCCTTAATCAACATTACACCAGTTGCAAAAAAGGTAAAAATTGCTTGGCACATGTGGGAGATATTATCAATAATTTTATTTTAAACATACTGAGTGAAGTTGAAACTATTCTACCTGAGTTTCACTCATTCCAGATCTCCTGCACTTTCAACAACATCTCTGGAGAGCAGGAGGACCACCCAGGATAGATTTCTTTTATTCTTTTTTATATATCCTTTTTATTATGTTGTTATAAATCTTGACACATTGTATTATTTCAATATAGTGATATTTATATTCCATAATTAAAGATAATTAACATTCACTTATTCAGATAACTTAAGAGTATTTAAAATAGAGAAAAATATATTCTATCAATATTAATTATAATTTAGGATATCAATATTATAAACACTAAAATTATTTTGCTTTTTCATTCAAAGTTGAGTATAACACTGAAAAGAAAAATAACTGCTGCAACTTGCATTAAAGTATTTGTTATATAATAAAGGCTGGTCTTTATTAACTATTTAATATTAAAATATCCATTGTTACTTGATATACTGTATATACATTATATACATAGGAAAAAATGAAAAAGATTTATATATCTTTATTTTTTTAACAAGACTTAAATACCAGAAAGTAGATAAAGAGAAAAAAACTATTAGATTTTTGACTTCTTCCTCTTTATATATCTAATTTGCAATATTTATAAGCATTTAGTGCCCCTAACAACTCTAAGTGATTATATTTGCCATGCTGCATGATGTGTTGTATGTAAAGGAGCTACTATTAATTTACCTAAGCTTCTACTGTGTATGTATACTGTTAGTTTTGCCACTGCTTTAAACTTTGTCAAGTTTAAAGTGCCAATCCAATACTGTCAGAATTCTATTTCCATTATACAGTCAAATTTATTCTTATTGCTGTAAGCATATATCTTATTAAATTATTGTGTTTTTTGTTTTTTTTCCCCCTAAGATTATACCTAGTTGGAAAAGTTGTGGTTTCATTTCAAATGTAAATTCCAAAATTTTTTGCATTTTATTTCGTATGTCTTTCCAGTATCTTGGGTTTTCTTTTAGAATATCCACCACATATGATAAAACATTCCTTCTGTTTCATAACATTTCCAGCATTTATTATGGTATGATATCCATCTCAAATATTATTGATGGAATTGTATATCATTTGTAATACAATTTGTACCAATTTTCATTTATAACTTGGTATGAATCATATAGACTTCATCCACTATTCTTCCCATTGCTGTGTTGCACTGTATCTTTAACTTTTACATTCGTAAAAGATTCGTAAAATCGTACAGTGTTTTGTTTGTTCTGTTTGTGTGCCATATTATATATGCCCTATTGTGCAGGTTTTGTACTGGCATTTCAAATTCCATTTTTTAATGTATCCCCTTTCTTCTAAAGATCTTATTTTATCCTTCTGACTATTTATCAGTACATTAGCCATGGTATTTTCCAGTGTTCAGTACATAATCCTGTGCTTGGATCCTACTCATAGAATCTGAGTAAACCATATTTGCATATGTAATTACATTTTTTTTTGCTCTTAATTATCTCTGACATGAAAAGCATTAGACAGGACAGATTTTCACAGCAAGGAACAAGGGGAAGCTCCTTTTCCTATTCTGTTAGTTGAAACTGTTTCAATTAAAAAAGGCATATGACTGGCTTCTTTTATTTTTATGCAGTTAAAATACATATAATTCCATGCATTTGGTGTAAATGTAAAGTTATAAACACAATTTGGATTTTAGTACTTATTGAATACATGACTCTTACTGAACGGACTAATAATTAATTGAAAAATGATTGCTGGTACGTCAATTGTATATGCTCACTAATACCTAAGAAGAATCAGAATAGGAATTAGGTCCTTTGGGAGAAAGAGGGCTTTTTAAAAAGGTAATATAGGAAAACAATTTAAGATTTAATAATGATTTGTGATAATACAAAGAAATACATGTTTAAAAATATTTCTGCTGCTTTATGAATTTGAATGTTCTTTCTTACCTGGAAATACAAATAGTCTGTAACTTATGACCATTTGCTTAATGATGGTTAGAATTAAGAATGGCCTCAGAAAGGATGGCCTGTTCATGGCCTGTAAAGCACATCTGACCATCACAAAATATCACACTTCCCCCGGCAGTCATATGATTACGACCTGAGTGCTTAGAAACCTGCTCACATTTACAACTGATTGCCAAGCATCTTGCTACCACGGGATCACCATTTGCCAAGCACCAGAAGATTAATGGGGAAACCAGCAGAAAACGTGGCAAACTGCTGCCGCCTGCTGAGAGAATTCCCTCTTGTCTCTGGGGTCTGGCTCAAGAGCTCTCTGCTGAAGGATTTGAGCTCCATGCCTGCTTGCACAGAGCTGAAATGCTTTAACAGGGAGCTCTTTCAGCAAGCTCCTATAGACTAGAGGGAGCCAAAATCCAAGTAGGGTTTTCAGCCCCTGAGTGGAAAGACAGTGTGGGACTCAGGGAGTAGCAGAAGCCCTGGGAACCCTGTCACATTCTAAGCGTCTTCCTGCTCAGGAACTGAAAAACCTACTTGGATTTCAGCAGGGAGGTTCTTCAGGTCCTGAGTAGAGAGGCAATGCACTCCAAGGTGAGGAGCGTGAAAGCCTCAGAAGAGTAGGGGAGGCCCAGCGAAGGCCACACACAATTACTCTTTGCTAAGAGGCAGGAAATTCTGCTTGGATTTCGACAGGGAGGATTTTCAGCTCCTGAGAAGAGAGTCACATTTGTCCACAGCCTGCACTGGGCCTCCCAGGATCTCCTCCAGTCTCCCCCCCCCCGCAAGGTACCTTGCGTTCCTTACCTGGGACTCGCAAGATCGCTTAACAACAGCAACTAGGAGTACCAAGTTTGTGGTTGTTGAGCAAAGCAGTCATGTTACATCTCACTTAATCACCTTCACTCAAACGTCTGAGATTTCTGTCCCAATTGCGATTGTAAGTCGAAGACTGTCTACATAGCAGTGACATATTATTTTATAAAATGCCCTCACCAGGAAAATGAATCACAGATCTTTAACACAAACCTAAGGACGTGTCTTATTTATGGTACTGAACACCGTAAAACTGATTTTGAAATAAAATTGTGCACAAATGATGAACATGTAATTGCTAAAATGTGTAAACTTTTATTGAAATTTGAAACAGAAGAAGAACAAAAAAGAAAATATGATAAAATAGGCTAAAAAATTGGTTATAATAAAGAGATCAGACAGTAAGTATGTAATTGAAAGGACTAAAATTTACACTAATTTATCATCTTAAAGAGAACTTTTATAAAATAATCTTATATTGACACCAGATAAATTGTCTAGGATGTATAAATGCACCTCAAATTTTATTGGAAATGCAAACAAGAAGAAGGATCATTTTATCATGTTTGCTAAACATACAAAAAAGTTAGAACATTTTGGATTCAAATATATACACTTATTCAGAGGATTTTTACAGCTGAGACCAAAAGTCTTCCTCTTGGGACTAACAGCCAAACAGCTGGAAAAAAAGTTATGAAATTTTGCTTTTTTTTTGTATGATAACCACAGCAAGATTATTGAATGCACAAAGACGGAAAAGATTTAGCAATACCTACAATAGAGGAATGGTTGGTGAAGATGATAAAACTTGCTGAGATGGCCAAAATGACTTCTTTAATACAGAAAAGGCAATATCTGTGTTTGTTGCTGACTGGAAACCTCTAATGGACTTTTGGCATAAAATAGGAAAAAATGAAGTTATGATTTATGATTTTGATGCTTAGTCAGGTTAGAGATAGAAGGAAGAGTCATGACGTAACTTTAGAGAAAGAGGTACATTTATGATTTAACTTGTAATTGCTGTAAAGAAGATCATTTTTTATTTTTCTTTCTTTCCTGCACTTTTAATTCTCCCTTTGATTTCTTTCTTTTTCTTTTTTCTTCCTTATTGTCTAAGTTTGCAGTAGATTTTACTTTATTTTTTAAAATTTACACACTTACGCACACTAATAAGGTGCTTTTCTTCGGTGTTATTCTCATTAGTTATTACATTCTAAAAAAATAAATTATGCTCTCTTTGCTCCACAAACATTCCCCTATTCTTTAGTTAAGTATAAGTTTCGAGCTGCCTATACTTTTTACAACTTTATGTATTTCAAAATACATAAAGAAAATAATTGAGCCTAAAAGTAAGTAAATTTCACAATATATTGCTGAATATCAGTTCTCTATAACAATGCTTTTTCAAAATACCATAATGAATTGAATTTCTTAATATTCGATTTAAGTTCCAATAAATTAATGGTTGTAGTATAGAATGGCAAAATAACATTAATGTAAGCATATAGGTGAACAGTGAACAGCTGATATAAATCCAGAAAATTAATCTCTTTTCATTCTGCTGTTTCATGTTCATGGTTTAAAAAAATATGGAAGCAAAATTCACAGACTCACCTCATCAACATTCTCAAATGCATTGATCACATCATATGGCAAACAGGAGAGAAGGTCAATTACAAACCAGGTCTTCAAGTAATTCATGCGGATCAGCTTTGGATCAGAGATCACCTCTCCAGCAGGCCCAACAAATGTGGTATGGAAATTAAGCACAATATCTACTAGAAATATGACATCTACGATGCTGTCCACTACCAGCCAGGCCACATTATTCTGTTTGGTTTTAAATGAGACGTTGTAAGGAACTAAAATTGCAGTGTAGAAAGTTAAAATCAGAATCACCCAATCCCAAGTAGTCTTGAAAACACAATAATGTAAAATGATATGTGGTGGAGTCTTTGGTGCTTCTTGCTTGTATTGCGGAAGGATTTCAGAACCCAGCTGCAAGACCTGTAGAAATGGGGGAGGGGGAGAGAGAATAAATGAATAAAAAAGGAAAATAATTTTCCAATTGAAATTCAAAAACAGAAGAACTTTTTAAGATTCCTGTATCTTACATGGACCATCTTTCCTAAAAAATTGCTTTCCCTATAGAATGCCTGATATATCATAAGCACTATTTTTATGTCAGTGAAATGTGCTGTTCAAATATCCTTAGGAGGATTGCAGCATATGACAAACTATTTAGATATTATTTACTTACCTACCTACCTCCAACATTTATGCCATTTAGTCAAGCAATTCCAGGCAATTTAAAGGGGGAAAGAGATCAAAGACAAGATGCAGGAAGTTATGTCAAAACGAATATCTAACCTTGATTTTATATGTATGCATATAAATACCTACATAAAAATATTTATCCTCTCATAAAACTCCTTAACTCTTGGGAAATAGTGTAGGTCACATTACAAAGAACCCCCAAATGCCACAGTGAGGAAAAAGTACAACTTGGTGGAAAAAAAAGGAGAAAGATCTATCAGCCCTTTGAGATGACCAGGCAAAGCCCTTCATGGTATGTGGCTGGGTTATCTGAGAAACCGCCTCTCCCCAATTACATCTGCCCATCTCATCAGGTCTGAGAGAGAAGGCATACTGCAGGTATGCCTTAAGGCATCAGACTAGACACCAAGATTTAATGAATTCTAGTCCTAACTTAAGCACAAAATCAGCTTGGTGACCTTGAGCCAGTCACTCTGTCTCAGCCCTAGTAAGGAGGCAATGGCAAACCATTTCCAAACCTTGCCAAGAAAACTGCAGGAACTAGTCCAGGCAGCCACCAGGAATCAAAACTGGCTCACATAATAACAACATCCTCACTGACAAAATCACATTAATCAATTACAAAAGGCAGTTTTACTTGAAACAGCCTACATCACTGCAATATTATTAAACAACATCTGCCTATCACAGATCCTTGGGGAAGACTCAATAGGTGGATAAAAATGCAGTCTAAACATCTGGAGGAAGAAGAGGAGGACCTTCTCAAGATCAGAGCTAAACTCTTCTAAGCTGCCTATCCTGTCAGAAACATCCGCCCTCCAAACACAAATACTGACATACAGTACAAGATTTGGTGCATGAACTAAGGGTACCCCTTCCAGGGAATCAGATATTCTAAGCATTCCCTCCTGTATCTAAAATCTAGAAAATAAGTATTCAAAAGAAGACATATCTGCATAGAAACTATACTTAAAATTGAAAATGTTCTTGTTTAATTTAAATCAATGTCTATGTTGGATATGTATTTCTGGCTTCTTTAATTCTGAAAGAATAGTATTATTAACCAATAGTAATTAAAATTATTTAAAAATATTTTAAACATTAGTGAGTATAGCAATGCAAGCAGGATTCCTTTTCCTATGAATATTGGCAGCCATCTGTTAAAGATTACACTACATTTCATAAATCTATTATAAATATATAATGTATTTTCCAGTTCTATGAGTTAGGATTAGTCTTATTCTAGCATTATTTTTAAATGCTCCAATTCAGCTCTATTATGAATGTACACTATTTGATAATGATTCAGAAATCCTTGGATCCCACACAAGCACAGCACTTCTCTACTATTTATTAAAAAACACATGTTTGTTCAGGGTTCTGCCCAATCCTGAAAATAGATGCTGCTGCTTTAAAAAGTAGAATCATAATCTGATTCTTAAAATAGCCATAACTTGCTTAAAAGCCTGGAAAAAAAAGATGGATTGCTTTGATGACTAGCAGAGAAGTGCTGTGTTCACATCCATGTGAGGTATGAAGCACATCTTGTAACTCTTTTCCAAAGTATGTTGAGAGGGCCTCAGCAGTTGGTAGCACCTGGCTAGCTTGTCTGGCTTGGAAGCTAAGCAGAATTGTTCCTAGTTAGTGCTTGGATAGCAGAATACCAGAAGTTAGAACCGCTGTAAGTTCTGTTATCCAAAAAAGTAGATAGATGAGTCCATGAAATCAACAGGAATTAAGCTTGATTCAAGGAAAAAAATCAGATCAGTTTGCAACTTTTTTTTAAAAAATCACATAACATGTACAAATCATTCTTTGTTCTGAATACTATGACCAATTTGAGTGCCATCTTTTAACAAGGAGGAAGGAAGAAACAGATACATTCAGGGGAAGACAAAAAAATGATCATCAATAAAGAAACTCGGTCCTGCAAACAAAGATGGTAGGAGCTAGATATGTTTGTCCTGGGGCAAAGAAAATTGGAGCTAAAGCCAGGCTCATGGAAGCAATGGAAATGGGTAACTTAAAAAGTGTGTATGGAGAAACAAAAAGAGAAAGAGTTAAAAATGACTGGGTATTGAAAGAATATGGACTAAATGCAAACATGGACAATCAGATGAAAAGAAGTAGTTGTGATAGATCATATAGAGAGTAAGAATGGGAATCAAATTGCAAAGCAAATATATGAAGGAAGAGTGAATGTGATCAAGGGAAAGGGAAGTACTGAAAAAGTTGTTGATGGATAGAGTTGATGAGATTCTCAAAAAAGGAAAACTGGGAAATTTGAAGGCAAGATGTGAATAAGTATATGGATGTGGTAAAATCAAAGATGATTTGCAAGGATAGAAAAGTATGGAGTAACATACTGAATGATGCTATAAACCAAATTATAGTATTATAGTAATTATTTATTTTATTATTTATTGGATTTATTCATTGCCCAACTTGCTGCAAGTGACTAAATTTATCTATATGTTCCTTTTCTTTGATCTGAAGGGGACACAATGGCTAGGCGGTTAAAATGCCGGGTTTGTCGGCCGGAAGGTTGGCAGTTCAAGACCCAAGTGCTGCTATGTTATGGGATGAGCTCCTGTTCCTCCTCCAGTTCTTGCCAAATTAGCAGTTCAAAAACTGCAAGTAGATAAATAGGTACCACCTTTTGTGGGAAAGGTAACAGCGCTCTGTACACCTTTGTGTATAGTCATGTTGTCCACATGACCACAAAAGCATCTTCAGACAAATTCTGGCTTCCTTGGCTGTGATTTGGAGAAGAGCACTGTCCCCTAGAGTCAGCCATGACTGACAGGAGAAACCTTTACCTTTTTACCTTTTCCCTTAACTTATGCCATTTGTATCTTTTGCTTACTATATCTCATTTCTTTTCTTTATTTTGCATTAATTTCTTACCTCCAAAAAAGGAAATTGCATGATGGGTATGTATTATTACTGCAATTATTGTTATTAATCAATATTCCTTTTGATGTCCTCTTCCCCATCAGGTTTTCTTTGCAACATCTGCTGATTCCTAATGAACTCTTTTAGAATTTGGCTCAATGATGTTGAAATAATTAGTGCAATATTTAACTGGCAATTATTATGTGCAGAAACCTTGACCTTTATTGTTTATAATTAACTCACCAGCTGTCCTGGCTTAACTTCATATAAAGCCTTGTCAGATGAACCACCAGCTAGTACACAGTTGTCAAACAAAAACAGAAGTTCCCTTCAAGTGAAGTGTTACATATGAAAACAATTTACAATAGATCCTAAGACTTATTGCATTCAAATTGAATTGTGCAAATAAGTCCCATTCAAAAACCCACACATATGCATATGCCTAAGCTTGCATGTAAGAGAATTCTATGTTTATTGAAAAATGCTGTAGATCACCAATTTCAAGCAAAGAAACACTGCAACCATTATGATCTATTTCTCCAGCTACTGTTTTGTCAGATGTTTTCCTAGTAGCAGCATGAAAACCATAGTTGAAGCATTATGGAGAAGGGGAAAGCAATGTTTCATCCCCAAAAAATCTGTTGTTATACATAAGTTTCTCACTAATAATGCCCACATTTTATGAAACCAGGAAGGCATCAATTAACATATGCCAAAGATGGTATGCAAAGATGATGTCAGAGAAGATAGCCTATATGTTCTCCCACGCAAAATGGCAAGATATTTCTATTAAGAGCCCAAACTATGTCTAATAACATAGTTTATGCAACAACACAATCCATCCTCAGTACACAAGCTTAGGCAGGCTGAATCCAAAATGATATGAATTAAAGCTGTTAAGCGAATAACCAGAGACAAAGAGAAAATAATCACAGTTTAGTCCCAACAGTATTGTAATTCCAGTCATTAGGAGGTCTGGGCACAGAACCACTCAGCTGTAGTAGGATCTAGAATTGTACAAAGAAGTGGACAGTACTCTGCATGCAAAATATTTGTAACATGCTTTCATGTGGGCAAAAAAAGTATGTAGCAAGAAATTATTTATGTTAAATTTTACATAAAAAACAGCTTTCTTGGGGAAATCAGTGCAGCCTGTTTGACAATTCAGTCGTAAAAAGAGAGGCAATGGAATAGCACTACAGCCTCATAAATTTAATATTTTGGCCTAATAGGGAATTGTACCTACATATGAAATTTTGACTAGAGTTGTATTCTCTATCAGCCAGGCCAAAGATTAACATGTCAGTTCAATGGCAGAAAGGGCAGTATACATGGCAAAATCGAATTTAAATCCATATATTTCACAGTAGGCATATTTAACTTCTATAGTGCAGATAGCATGTGGACTATATGATCTGGTACTTTAAAGTACACTCCTATAAATTGCATTGAACAACACACCATATGTTTAAATTGTAGAACATCCAATTTATATCTGAATTGTTTTTATTCACAAAAGGAATTTAAGCAGTTCTTTTACTGAAACGTTTTGAAACATCCTTTAAAGAACCAGGAGGCACTGAATATTGGGACCTAGTCTTATCCAGCCTCAAATCTATCCATTTATGGTAAGGGACAACTCCTAACTCCCCTCTTCAGTTCTAAAATGGTATAGAGGACGAAGATGGTGATCTACAGCATCTTTCAATAAACACAGAATTCCCTTACATGCAATTTAACATAACTAATTTCAATCAGCCTAGTCTTCATATGAAGAGAAAAAAAATGCTTTCTTAGTTACAGAGGGCTTCATATCACTCAAAGAGCCCCAGAATTCAAGTCTGTCCTCCACAGCAACCTCCACCTCCACCTGTAGCTCCAAGGTGAACTGTAAAACTGTTCATCTTGCCCTACTAGGCAGCTCATGATTGGATCAGTGTTACCAGATTGTGGACTCCTGAGTCCCCTTGATTTGAGGTCAGTTAACTCTCAGCCGATTCCCTGACACTTCTGACTGACAAACAGCAATCAGGCTATTTGTTCCAAGAGAGTGGATGCTCTTGAGGGTATCATAACATTTAGACAGAAGAGAAACTTGACTCAGACTTTACCTCTGCTAGACGGGAGTGCTTATGAACATTCTCTCCTTTCTGCACGCTGGGAGCAAGCTGCTGCAGGACTCCACGGCTGCTTGTTAGTGCACGTGTCAAACGAGCAAACTTCCCCCATCCTAAGGAAATTGAATAGTTACAACCACTCCAGTGGAACAGAATTTGATCAAACAAAGCCTTTCACTTAAAACAATGCAGTGAAGTTACAGTGGATTAAGAAAAGTACTAACAACAAAAATCCAAGGGCAGAGTTCAGTGGACTGATTGCTTATTACTTAAGTCATAAACGTATTACTTTGGATGGGTAGTATCAATATTTTGAATGTGGAGATCTGATCACAGCCATTTTCATGCAGCTTCCTTTTGCATAATTAAAATGAATCATTCATTCGGTTGAATGCAGAAAAAATATAAACTTTTATTACAATTTGTCCCCCTACTGTGAAGATAATGCAGCTCAGCAGTTACCTTGTGAGATGCTACCACGAGGCACAGCTGCATGTTTTAATTTATCGCATTTTGGAATATATATGTGCATGCACAGTATTTTCAAACTAGTTGCACATCTACAGACAAAAAGTAAATAAGGAAGCATTCCTCATTTATAATGATATGTTGCTGACTAAGACAGTACAGCGAGCACGTACAACCGTGGCAACTTTAAGATGTGTGGACTTCAGAGCTGGCGGAGAAATTCTGGGAGTTTAAATCCATGCATCTTCAAAGTTGCCAAGATTGGACACCTCTGCAGGACAACATGCATGTTGTGGCATTTTATTTGTGATCATTGCTGGCGCTGACCATGGTACTGAATTGCACCTGCCTTTTTTTACGTTCTCCCTTTGTGTTTAAACATGGTTCCTGTACTGCTCTTTTTGCACCCTTGTATTAGTTATATTTTCCTGTGATCTTTTTGTTTTCTTTTAGGCATTGTTAGTTTTATGCACTGTTTATGTAAATTGCTTTCACATATTATATATTTTACTTTGCAAGCCAGCTAACTTGAATGATTTTTTAAAGGAGGGAATTATAAGATTTTTAAAAAGTAGAAAGAAACAAGTATATTTTAATACTAAGCTTTCTTGTATGCACAATCTGCTCACACACATACACACACAGCAGGAAGAGAGTTTAATTCTTAAGAAGGCTTTTTTGCTTTTTAATTTTTGGGAGAGCTGCAAATACAAGACAATATTCAAAGTAAGAGCTTCCCTCTGGAAGAATAGTATCTTTGTACTTTTATCTTACTAAATTCTTGAAAAACATTGCTTGGTTTAGATATGAGAACAACAAAAATAGACATTGTTATCATGTAAAATAGCAAGAATGAATAATGGAAACTTAAATGGGAGGCCAGAATCAGAAACATTTATAATGGAACCAGGATTGAGGATCTGCCGCTGTATCCTAAAATGAAGAATTCTTATTTACATATTCTTAATCTTATTATAACATATCAGGACAGAAACCTAAGGAGAAACAGAGCTGTCTCTCCTCCTGATTATTCTCATTAGCCAGGCAAGATAAATGAAAATGCAATGGACTTCTGCTGTGGTATAAAAAACCAATATCAAGAAAACACTTCATTTTGAAATTTATTTTAAGGAATAGGCATGATATTAAAAGCAAACAAAACTTTCAAGAAGAGGAATGACATAAAAATATGATTTGGCCTTGAGCTCAGATTACAGAACCCATCCAGATTCCAAAGAACTATAGAACTTAATTCTTCATTACATTTAAGGATACTGTGCAGCCTGAAACTGGCTATATTTATTGTGAAGTAAATCCTGCTAAGGCTTCATAGAACTTGTCCAGAGATAAGCGACCAGGATAATGTATTTTTTTAATTAAAAAAGGCTTTCTCATCCATGTTATACAGAAGTTACTTTTGAATCTGAATCTGATAAAAGTTTCAAGATCAGATTACAACATCCATTAGGGTGCAGCTCAGGATAGTTATAGATAAAAGATGGTCTGAAATCCTGTGGAATAAACATGAATCCATTGTGTGAATCAGCTACACTTGGAGAATGTAGTGTATCATTTTGTGAAATTAAAAATGTATTCCCCAGATTCATAACACCATGAAACAACATTTCCAATAATTCTTTGGTAAAATCTAATAAATAGGGAAGGATCTTGGCTCACTCAAAGAGCATGTTCCTAGTTCTCCTTTCTCATCAGTTTCTGAGAAATTCTGGAAACTCTTGAGCTTGATAAGTAATTTATTTCTTAAATATATTTTATCCTGTCATAATCCAAAAGATTCTTAATGATTTACAAAGAATAAATAACACAATTAAAATATAGCCATTTGGTGTAGTGGTTAAGGCATCAGGCTAGAAACTGTGAGATCATCAGATCTCATCCCACCTTAGGAACAGAGCCAATGGGTAACCTTGGGCCAGTCACTTTCTCTCAGCCCTAGGAAGGAAGGAATGGCAAACCACTTCTGAAAACTCTTGCCAAGAAAACTGCAGGGATTTGTCCAGGCAGTCTACAAGGATCAAACTTAATTGAACAGAAGAAAAAAAAGCTAAAAACTGAACTGTCATAAATGGAACAATAAACATCCTTAAACCAAAATACCTTGAATTAAGCCATCTTATTCTCCATTGTCACTAAGATTTGCATGTTTACCATAAGTATCTAATTAGAAATGATCATAATTAGTGGTTGATTTAAATAGACTTAACACTGAAGAGCCATTCACGAACTATCATCCAACACAGATTGAACATAGTCTTTTGAGCAAAGTTAGAACCCAGTTCTGACTATAGTAATTCACCTTATACCTTATACATTCATCCAAATACTTGAACTTAGTATATGTTTAACGGGCTAGGGTTCAGACACTTGGCTTTCAGATCAATAATACTGCCAGCCCTTGGCAATCTGTGTTCACCGCTCATTCTTAACAAATTGGCACTATAGATTGCAATAAACAAGTCAATTCAAATAAACCTGAAATAGTCTTCCTAGAATATCCTCAAGTCATTTATAAAGGAGATTTTGGCATGTTTTTGTCGAGTATAGACAGCTGAATCTGAAGTGTGGGTTGTTGAACCAGGTATTGGTAGCATGTTGCCTCTGGATATCTTGGCATATATGTTAATTCCAAATTGTAACTTTTTAAATTAATGCATGCTAAAATTTCACAAGATTTTTCCATATCTTCTCAGATTTTAGTATTCTTGCTAGGAATCTCCCAATATTTACTTATTTATCATTATCATGGTCTTTTTGGATAAAAATATAAAAGTAAATTTATTCAATTTACAAAGCTTTTAAAGTCAACCAATTCATGTTGTATGTAATTACAAACTATAAATAAAAGCATATTATTTTTTAAATGTTAGACTTTTATTGTGTCTGCAATGGATAATGCCTCAGAATAAACAAGCAGATTTTTTAGGAGAAAGACAGTCTAATTTTATCCTTCTTTTACTCATGTCATCTTTAAATAATAAGCTTCTGTCTTTTTCTGTCAAATATCACTTCTTATTTTTGTGATCTATATATGCAAGAAAAAGTAGTTGCGACTTTGACAGATCTAAGATATACCAGCTATGAATATTTGTATGGAAATTACAATTTATGCTAACTGCCAGTAATAAATCCATCAAAGTGTCACAGAAAATCCTCACCCTACTCACTCTCCAACTGCCTAAGCTTCACTTGTAGGACACACCCAATCTATAGTGCCAGGGCCATATATGATTCATAAAAAACATAAGACAACAAGATTAAATATGCAGATGTGGCCCTATTTTAGTAGAGTGTAATTTGACTTCACCTGAATCTTTCTTTGATAGGAGGTATAAGGATGATATAGTTTTTAGAAACAGTTTTTAGAACAGAAGTGTTGCATTTGCAAAATGTATGTATTATTGTCATGAATAACTCAAGGTGGCAAACATAGATGATACACCTCCTTCTTCCTATTTTCCCCACAACAACAACCCTGTAAGGTGGGCTGGGCTAAGAGAGAGAACGTGGTAGAAGGAAGGGTGGAACCAGGAGTGAACAGGGGAATCAGTTTGGAGTCTCCATGCATGCGCAAGCGCCAGAGCCTCAACCCCTCATGAAGACCATTATTCATATCTGGGGAGTGCAGGTGTTGGGTGGGAGTTGGAGAAATTCTTGTGACCTTGAAGTTCAATAAACCTTTAGATTAGAATTTAGCTGTGTGGGCTTGCTTTTTCTGCCTAAAAGTGACTGGCCCCAAAGTCATTCAGATGACCTTCATGCCTAAGGCAGGATTAGAGTTAATTGTTTCCTGATTCTTAGTCTACAAAGCAAATGATCTAGTGATCTCAGTTGTATTTAGTTATTTCATAACTGATCCTGATTACAAAAAACTGCAAGTGAAAATTTATGTTATATAGGGTTTCAATGACTGGATAACCTAAGAGAAACATAAAAACAGTCACAAGAGAAATACATAAGACTGGGAAGTAGGGAAAGACTAGGAAATATAATTCTATGGTTTTAATAAAGAATCTCAAGGTCCAAGACATGCAGATGTATAAGTTGAAAAGGATCATGCATTGTTGCCTCAGCTGATAGCTTTTGAAACTGCAGATCAAGGCTGCAATTCCTTGATCTGCAAGAAATATCATCAGAAAGTTTTCCAACAACTGTTAACATCTGAAATAAAAAAATGTTGGAGGCCTGGTTGGCATGGTGTTGGCAGAAAAGTTGACAACCTTGTTAATATCATATTGAACAATAATATCATATGCCTGAAGCAGTGGTGTTCTGTGTATTTCAAAAGATATTTAACCTTCATAATCAGTTTGCACTAGCTTCACTCAGATTTTTAACAAAAAACATTGAGAAAAATGCCTGAAGTTGGCTGC
>JANHZU010004258.1:19125-42273 GCA_032468055.1 Acrochordus granulatus
GCTTCAAAATTGTGGTATTGGAAAAGGAACAAAGCCAAGAGATTTCACTCTATCTGTGAAAGACTGATCAGGGTTATTTTTTTAAATGTGCCTCTGCATCTAAGTTGCCTGAGAGGTCCTGAAGACCTGTAAACTAATCTATGTTGCAGGGTTGAGGTGAGATCAACTTATTTTGTGGGTTGATGTGAAAATAAACAGAAGAAAGAAAGTGCTGCCTACAATCCTAAGCCAAGTCAGACAGACAAGAATCAGGTCCCCCACCAAAAAGATGACTACCCAGTATGGATTGAGAAGAGGGCTGGCTGGTTAATCTCTTTAGAAAGAAGAAAAAGAGGGAGTTGATTTCTACCACCTACTGGTCATCCTGGCAAATGTTAGCAGAAAAGTCTTAGGGGCTATTTAGAGCTGTGTGTGTTCTTCAACCTTACAGAGATTGACAGGAAATTAATTTATGAAACCCTCTCTAGACATCTGTTCAGCATGACTCACTGTTAGCTCCATTTTTCCCAATCAGATGACGATGAAACCTCTGGTCAATAAGCACTTCGGTGTAGTCCATTCGTCTGAGCTGCAGAAGAGGGTGGAATGGTGAGACACAATATTTGCAAGCCAAAAATGGAGTCTTTAATCTCAGATAGTAGAACTGATTCATATAAAAAATGAGTACGTCTGGCACACTCTCTCACTTTGCTCACCTATCACTTTTCCTAGTAACAGCAAAGATATCCCTGTATTCTTAAAAAGAGAAAATTGCTTCTAAGTGGCTTTTTTAGTGTTTACAGGTGTGGAATGGATGCGTGAATTGGAATCTATTTGTTCCCCCAATACAAGTTTAGTAATGTTTTCCAAGACATCCCTGCTGTTGGAAAATCCAGTGCCCCTCTTAGAAACATGACAAAAATGAGGTCAAATTCCAGCAATGGGACAGTGGGGGAGGGAAAATAACCCACAGCTTCCTATTTGGACTTTGCTGACGCTTCAGATAAGCAGGGCTCCAATTCTGGATTAGTTTTTTGGCACATTTGGGCAAGTTTTAAGAGAAAAAATACCACCTGACAAAAGATCAATATAGGTGTTTTCAGTAACCCATACCACTTTTTTCTTAATGGGGCATACAGTTCTGCACCATCTCTCCTATGGAGGACACGTCACTGGCCAGTTCATACTATTGCTAAGCAGGAAACAGCTAAATTGTTGCCCTGGGCTTTATGAGGGAGAAAGAGAAAGTACATATAAGATTCACAGGAGGACTCACCAGGTCCCGAATGATCTCCTGAATCTGGGTTTGAGCCAATTCCACCTCCTCAGTGGGCCCCTCCAGAGTGATCTTCTCATCGCCATCTGTGAATTCGATGTGAACCTAAAAAAAAGGCAAGCCGTGTGTGTCTGTCATCAAAAAGGGTTCTATCCCAACAAATCTCATTAAGCATTATTTAGTTTTTATGGGGAGGTGCAAGAGCCACTCTTGCACAAGACTCTAAGCCACCATGCACTTCTGGCGACTAAAACCATCTCCAAATAAGATACTTGCAGGAAACCTATCTAGTAAAGCAATGGGGACTTGAAACAGGTAGATTGATAATCAAGGTGCTTCCCTGATCCATTAAGGGAGCACAAAGAGACCCACTGCACTCTTCAAATTTAGTTCCTCTTTTCCAGTATCCTCAAGGGAGAGGCATGTTTTTATTTCTTTAACAATATTTCATTCATTAAACCAGAGATTTTACTTTGGCTATTTTATTTATATCCTTGTTGTTTTAGGAATACTTGCCTTAGGGAGTTGCTGGGTAATTCTGCCAATATTCTGTCCTTTCTTCCCAATTATAAAACGATGTAACCAGGCTGGGGCCATTACTTCAGCTACCATCACGCTCTTCGCCTAGGGAGCAGGGACAGGATGGCAAGAGGCGTTTATGGGATTCATTCACAAAAGTGGTCTTTGGATCAAGTTTGTTCCCCACATATCAGTGCTGACACATCTCTATGCCTCCAAGTGTTTTTAGTGCTATAATACCTGCACTCTGACTCTCGGTGCCATTATGGTATCATTCCAGCATTCACATTCATGTTTATTTTTCTTAATTAGATTTAAAGCCACTCAGTTCTCCTAAGCCAAAGTTGGATAAACTTAATCCTTTAAATTCCCATTTTTTTCCTTAAAACCCATCCAATTTTGCTGAAAGCCAACTTTTCTCCCATTTTCAGAGTTAGAAAACAAAATGAAAAAAAAATTAAGTCCAGGAATGTCGTAGTTAAAAATGGGAGGGAAATTGTCCAAAGCTCAACAATTTCCTTAAATAAAGCAGCCTCACAGGTATCCCCAACCCCATTTTAAATGCTACTTTTGGCCATCCAAATTGCCCACCAATAGTCTGCAACAATATATTTAAATTTGATTTCCTGAAAAAAACACAATGTACTACATTCATAAGCATATCAAATCCTGTTCGTGGTTTACAATGGCCAAGTTCACATATAACCCTAATCTAAACAAAATAGACCTGCTTGATATGTTTATTTTAAACAAAACATCAGTTATGGAACCAAACAAAAAAGAAACACACATAAACACACACAAAAATACCTTCTGCACAAACTCAACATTTTTACTTAGCTGGTCTTTAAAGCTTACACACATCTTGTTTGTTTTCAATAAACTTAACTAACAAAAGCTTGGAGAAAAGCAGGGTTTATTTAATTGATTTTTGCACTACAATGATAGTGCCTGGCTATTAACACGGTGCTGTTCTGGTCCTGTATGAAACGTCCCAGATTGACTAAGCCTCTATGTGACTGTGGCAGCCCATACCTTGGCATAGACCTGAGTTAGGGCTGGTCCCAGCTTGTCTGGTTCTCCACGCAGAATGATGGTCTCCGAGCTGCTTTCAAGGGGGGGCATCTCCACTGAGACTCCAGTGGTATCTAGGATTTCTTGCAAGGTGTTTCCTTTTGGGCCGATGATGTACTTGTGCTGGGACTTCTTTACCTCCACAGATATGGTAGTAGTCTTGCGCTTCTGAAAGACAGCAAAAGGCGGCTTCAAACCCGGAAAGGATGCAAAACCAACCTTCCTTAGAGCCTCCCAATAATTGTGTTGGAAGGAGAAATAATCCTTCAGATTTTCACTTAGGCTGATGCTTATCCAATCTCACATACTCTGGAGCAACATCTGTAGGAACACTAACATTTAAATGATCCCATTAAGCAGATGTAATCCTGATAAAACAGATTTAAGCAGATTTAAATGATCCCATTAAGCAGATGTGATTCTGATTAAGCCCCTGATCAAAAAAGGGAAGGTTTTTTTTCAGTGCACAGAGTTGGCAAGTCACAATAGGTGGCAGTCCTGAGCCAGCTGTAGTGGTATGTGGGAATGACATTGGGAAACAAGGGAATGGTTAAATAAGAGGCAGCTTAGCCCGCAGAACCAATGGGAGTATGAGAAATGTCTCAGAAGTGACCCTCCCTAGTTTCCTGAGCCACAAAGGTGATGGGGGAGAAATGTACTTTCAGATTTACAAGATTTATTAATGTAATCTTACAATAAAGTAGAATTAGTTGTGTTTTCCATTGGAATTATCTCACAAGGCTGATACCAGCTGGTCTCAAGCAAATCTTTAAAACTTCAAGGTAAGAAGAAAACGAGTTCAAATTTCATCTCCTCCAGCGTCATCTCCATGTCACTCTCATAATTTTACAGTCCCTGATAGCCATAAACTTTGTAGAAAAAAGCAGCTTCTAAAGAGGTATTAAGCCCCTCATACATAATCAAAGATTTTTGCAAGTGTCATGCAAATCCCACCTTCACCCAGTTTGCCCTAGGATTAGCAATTTCAAATATCCAAAATTTTAAACAGCAAAAAAACAGATGGAATTATGTAATGCATGTCAAGGTCTGAGAATACTAAAGGATCTGGGAATATTTAGCTTGAAAAGACAACTTGAAATAACAGAACTACCCAAAGGTAAATCAAGGCACAAAATAATGGATTTAACTTACCAGAAAGAAAATTCTGACTAAATTTTGGAAGTAAGTTCCTAATGGTAGAGCATTTTGAGAAGGAACCAATGTCTCAGAAGTGGTTGTCTGTGCTTCACATATTTCTATCTATCCAGGATTTTTTAATTTAGTCTCTTCCAATTCCAAGATTTTATGAAGTAATGTAACTCAGTAATGCTGAAACATTTTACTCCCAATCTCAACCACTCTGACACTGAGAAGGGAGAGGAACCGAGGAGATGGGAAAGAAAATTGCTGCCAAACCAGAATAAGAAATATGGCGCAGGTATCCCAGTAGTCTAGACCCCAGAGACATATCTCATATACTTACCTTGTCCTCATAGATCTTGCGGATACGCAGGAGGGCCTGGGAGACAGGTTCCTTCTCCCCAGTGATGATGATCTCATCCTTGCTGACACTGGGCGGGGGGATGTTGATGCGTGCCCCCGTCTCCTGCATGATCTCCTGGACCGTTTTGTTGAAGGCGCCAGCAATGAATGGATGGAAGACTTTCTCCAGGTTCAAGCGCTCCACTGCTCGCTTGTCCTAAAACAAAACAAAACAGCAGAGATGCTCCAACCTGGTTAGATAGCTAGATAGACAGACAGACAGCAGAACCTTCATCCAAGCTTCTTCTGTACTATGTAACACCTCCACATCTCTTAAAGGTCAAAGTCTAGTTCACTTTTTGCATCTTCCACTGAGAATGTAAGCAAGGCTATTACTGAAGCCCTTCCTTCCCTCCTCAAACAAGCACAAGGGAGATGATGATTATTGATTTGTTTTCACTGCAAGACTCCTAAGGAAAAAAGGCAGCAGCTCTTCCCCGTGAAAGCAAGAAGAAACTAATGCGTAAGAACCCTTTGACATCTTTCAGGGGAAAAATGCATACACAAGTACTTACTAAAGTTGCACTTCATTAACAACATGGTGGAATTAAGAGCAATCTATGCCACTTGTCTCCAGGATTCCTGCTTATCGTTTCATCATCAAGATGTTGCAGCCTCAATTGCAGAAGGCACTAAAAATAACCTTCAGCAAACTTCATGCTTCCATCTGGCACCTTTGGAAGAAAGGATGAGTGCCCAGTTGCTCACCTGCTCTGCAGAGATGAGCAAGATCTCATGACGTGCTTTCTCAATGCCTTCTTTGGTGCCAGTGATCTTGATCTGGCTGCTGGGGTCCTCAGGCCGTGGGATGTTGATCTTGGTGGCTGTCTTTAGTTCAAGCTCCTGCAGTTTCTCGCCATTCTTGCCAATTACAAAGCGATGGTGTTCTTTGGGGATTGTAACAGTAGCTGAAGCCTGTGAAGAGGAGAGGATTGGGAGGAATGAAGCAGCTGAGGAATGGATTTGTTAGCAACCCTAGAAAAGCAGGGGATGAGCAGAAATTTGTACAAGTCCAAGTCCCACCTGGAGCAACCGTCTTGAAGAAAGTATTTGGCTCAACAGTAGAGGATATGGGCTGCATGCAGAAAGTCCTAAGATCAATTCTGGATAAACTTGGAGATCTGTCTGTAACTGTGAAGTCACTGCCAGACTGGCAGTCTAGATAAGGATATGCAATATTAGCCCTTCAAGATGTTAGAAGACTACAGAATGCTGGCTAGCCTGATGAGAAACAGAGGTCAACATCTGTAGGCCCAAGATTGTTCATATGTTCTCTAATAGTACTGAGCTTCTGGCCAATGTCAGGACTTTTTTGAAAGCAGTATTCTATAAAATATCTGATTTGTTGCCAGTTTTCAAAGGATGACTACAAAGTCATTGTGCCACCCTGGGAACATCCAAGTAATGGTAATGTTTTAAGCGCTGACTGAGAGCAGGAGATGGCAAGTACAACTACATAGCTTGATGTGTACCTGGGTCTGAAGCCGAGCAACAATTTCCTTCCGTGCTTTCATTACAGAGTCCAGCTTGCCAGTCACCATGATGGACAGGCCCTGGTCTTTGGCTAAGGATAGCTCAATATGAGCCCCAGTCTTCTGCATGATGTCTACACATACTTTGGCCTCATCACCTTCTCCAAACTGGCTGTTATCCTTGTAGCGTCGCTCTTCCAGAGGAACATGAAACACCTGTCAAGAAGAACCAGACTTTGTATCTGCATGCTACAAAATTTGCAAACAAGAACAGGCCTTGCTTGGATCATGCCAAAAGAAGTGGTCCAGAATGCAGAGTGATTGTTGGAATCCACACATTTTAAAGTTGCTGAGGTTGAGAAACACTGCTCCAAACTCACTCCCTGGTTATAACAGCAGGATGTAGAAATCTATTCTGCCCCCCACCCCCAAATTCCTATCTCTTTCTGAGTATAATTCATACAGAGATTTTAAATGAGAGTAAGTATTGCAATACTCTTCATTTCCCCGACTTATGATTAATTTTCTAGACCAGTGGTTCTTAAACTCTTTGACCCAATTATCTCTTTTTCCAGTCTCCAACAATGTCATTAACCCACCCTTCCCTGCAAACACCAGACTCTCTTATTTTACACAAGCATCCAGGCTCATACTGGGTCCTCAGTTCTCAAACAAGCAGTGGCAAATGGTTTCATTAACCTCAGAATATGCTCTTATTACTTCCACTGTTCTAGAACAATCTTATCCAGCTTGGTGCCTTTTAGAATTTAACCGGTATGAACCAATTCCCATAATTCTCAGGGATGGTTGTGCTGCCTAGGGAATTCTGGGCATGGAAGTCTACCCATTTGGAGGAAACCAGATTGACAAAGGTTATTTTAATCCCACCTATTTTTTTTTCTCTGGGACATCACACCACACTGCACACTGCATTCACCCCCTCTGTGTACCTACTTGGGTGATGACAGAAGATTTGATAGGCCGAATTTTGTTCCATACTCCTGTAAACTCACTGGATCTTTCTCCCGGGGCCCCTTTTTCCGGGAGTGGTGGGAAAGCTTCCAAATAGGTAGGGATGTAGGCCTCATCTTCTGGGACACCACCTGCCCAGTGCAAGAGAGGAGCACAGACACACAAGGAAACAAATATCTGATCAAAAGAAGACTGCACAGTAAGTACCAAAAAAGAGAAGTATATAAAGATAATGTCTTCTTTGAGTGGAGTTCAGTTATGTACTACAAGGCAAAATCTGGCCATTTTCTTCTTAGCAACCACATGGAGGCACTTGGCTATTCTCTTCTCCTGGGATATTGTTTTAATTTTCCAGTCTAGCCTTTCAGTCCTATGATTTCCTAGCAATTTCCAATCCCACAACTCATCAGATTCAACCCTCTTTAGATCAGATAAAAACCAAGCCTTAACAGTTTTAGCCTACTGAAGCTCACATTTGATTTTGGTTGTGTGATGTCAGCCCTCCCAAACAGGAAACTCAAACAAGGTAAGCTCATTCTACTTTACGGTAAGTCTACTTTAACAGAATCCTGTAAATCTGAAGGTACAAATCTTCCACCACCACTTTTAACTGCCTGATGAGTTAGAAAATTTCTTCCTCTGACTGTTAAGCCCCTAGGGGCATTTCTCTCTCTTGTCTAACCATTGCCTTCTGAAAGTACAACTGGCTCCTACCTTGTTGCTTTTCTGAAAGGCCCTGAAGATGTGAATTTTGGCAGAACTGGGGACCCCAAATGGAAATGGAGCTGATCAAATGGTTGGTTTGATTGCGTTGCTGCTGCCATAAGGGGGGAGAGGGTGATTTTATGTCATGGATTTTAATGTTGTAAACTGCCCAGAGTCACCTGTGCACACGTTGGGTAGCCATATAAATTTGCTAAATAAATAAAAATTCTAGGCAGCATCTCTTTTCGTCCCTCAAAGTCATTTCCATATACCATTACATGATACTATTTTTCATCTGACAAGAATTGTGTTTTTATGAAAGAGGAAGGGAAAAGAGGATTTTGGATCTATTTATTCTGGGTTCATTTGTTTGATTTTTACTAGAATATCAAGGGTCACCTCCATTAGGTGCAAAATGATAGGACACAAATGTGTGCAGAGATGATGTGGCGTATATAAGCATCAACTGATCTTTAAGTTATTAGCAGTTAAAGACTCTTATTCAAGGTCATAAAAAAGGCCAAAACCAACAGACAACTGATTTCAAGACTATTGTTTCATAATCAAGAAACAGATTATTGAGGTTGAGAGATTGAGAGACATAAACAGCAAGAGTCAAATGTTGTAGCAATGGTACAGAATATGTGACCAAGAGCCGCTTCCCCTGAGATGGGTGTCCATATATACTGGATGGTGGATGGGTGGATGGACACAACAGATAGACCGACCAACAGACAGATGGATAGATTATGGGTAATAACAGAAGGGTAATTATACATGTAAAGATTTGGTGCTATAGTGTCCTTTTGAAATTCAAAACAAATCATCTTTAATATGCAATTGAGAAAGCAAATAGCAAACCTTTGCATGAGTCATCCTCAATAGGCTGCTTGAAAGCTGTGATGTCATTGAAAGTGCAAAGAAACAATACAACTTTGTCCTGTTCATTTCGAATTGGAGCAATTTTCACAAAGAACCAAACAGGAGTCCCTGGAGGGAAAACATCATAGAAAAACTGGTCAATGACATAAAAACTGCACAGCATCCTACTATAGCACTGTTTTTGCAAACAGAAGAAACAGAAAAAGTAGGGTAATTATATAATACCAAAACAATTTAGAACATGTCAGGAGATGTAGAATGCCTTAATTTATTCTCCAAATTTATGGAAATCTATCTTTAATTTATGAGAATATGGTATATTTGTACTTTATTCTGAACATGACTAGTATAAAGTGGGCCCCTGTTAACAAATACAGTACGTTTACACTATCTATACTGGGGTGCCCCAACATATGCTGCATTATGCATGGTGTTTTCACTACAGAGGAAATAGGCAAAGCTGGGAAGG
The DNA here is from genome assembly GCA_032468055.1 of Acrochordus granulatus. Classification (NCBI taxonomy): domain Eukaryota; kingdom Metazoa; phylum Chordata; class Lepidosauria; order Squamata; family Acrochordidae; genus Acrochordus; species Acrochordus granulatus. The sequence goes on from JANHZU010004258.1 coordinate 28,016, forward strand.
TCATATATATTTTTACCATAAACACATTTTCAGACTATTCTTTAAAATGCAATGAAAGTCATATTCAAAAGTTGACAGTATAATAAACAAAATTCTGTCATTTCAAGTTGTTTGGTGCAGGTTGACTGCATAAATTCAGCCTCCAAAGCGGTCTAGTGACTGACTCCACAGCTTTAATTTCTTCTTCATTTCAGCTGCTATTTGGAGTTGTTCAAAAAATATAACTGTATGTGCAGTTGTGCATGAGAACAGTTTTTAAACATTAAGATTATGAGGTTATATACAGAGATAGAACTGTAAAGATGTAAAATGCAGAAAACTGGTTTGGAAAAAAATAATGTTTTCCACATCTTCTCTCCATTGGATAAAATCAAGAAGCAAGTGGGGAAATTAATCCAAAAAAGTTCTAAAGTCGCTCCAATCACAAGAATTTCATTATCATGAAGAAACACACATGTCCCAAAGTGCTAGAAAACCATATAGCAGAGACCTAGTAAAAAAGACTATGGAAGAGAAATGTTTGTGAATGGTGCTAGTTTAGTGGGAAAGCCAAGGGTAGAATGTCTGGACATTTCTTCCCATGAAAAAGTATCTCTGCTTGGAGAAAAATATCTCTTCATATAACAAATTAATATCAACTGAATGCTTGACTTCTCCTTGAAATACTGCTTTCAGTAGGATCATACCCCTGCCCTTCTGATGATCAACAGCAGTATCAAGACAATCAAAGAAATAGGCCCAGGTGGCCTTCCCACATTCTGTGATTCTAAATGTAACCTAACAGTGCAGAATTAAGATTCTGTAGAGTTCCAAAGACTTGCAAAGCTTGTTTGATTAGAGACTAGAATAGGAGATAAGAAAAAGAAATATTCATTGGGGAAGTTATATTTCTGTCATACCACTTTCAGCTCTCTTAAAACTGTTCTTCAATCACAAACACAGACTGCAAAAATTCACGTCATAAAAGACCACTGTTGAAATACAACTGTGACAAAGACTTTTAAGCCAAACAGACACACAGCCACGGCTAAGCATATTCTGTGGTAAAACAAATGGAATGTTTTCACTGAGACTGCCTTAATTCTAAATAACATGTATAAATTAGGCCACTAATTCTCTACACCAGGCTTTCTTCTGCTTGTTACAGAGCAAAGACCTGGCAGCAAAATACTGGATTGAAGATAAACTTAGGGAGCTGGAAAAAAATCCTCTGGAAAGAGGCCAATGATTATCTTTTCTCTGGCTTGGATTAAAATCCACACCCAATGTAAATTTCTGGCTTGTTGATGCACAAATCTGTTTTATCTCCAAACCTCTATGACTTAAATCACATTTATCAAGCTCTTTGATAGATCAAGAACTTTTAATGGTATTTGAGGAATCAGGGCAGCTGAAATAAACCAAGCTATTTCTGATTTTTGGAGAAACAGATTAGTTCTAAACTATTTTGTAGCTGAAAGCCAAGAATACTGGGTTTAGAAGTCACACTCCACCACCCAAAGCTACTGCATGCTGAGTACAGTGGAGACTATCCACTAGTGAGGATTGTTAAATATAAAATCTGCCAGGGGAACAGTTCGAAAAATCTGCTGAAACAAATATATCAGCACTGAATGAAGTGCAGTTTTTCATTTTGCTCTAATCCAAAATCCATGAAGAAAAAAATGTAAGAAATAAATTTGAAAAAGAATGGGTAAACGGTATATAAAGAGAGTTATAAATTAAAATTAGCTTTACATTGGAGAAATTATGCTAAAAGAGATTACAATGAATTACATTTAAAAAGTATAAATTAGTAGGAGTTATTTGGTAAGTTTTTAAATGTTTTTAAATTTTAATTTTTTTAAAAAAAATTGGTAAGATTATTCTTAACAGATCCTTCTAAAAAATATCCATCAAACTCTGTCCCTTTCCCTACTCTCAGTAGATTGAAATACTATACTGTAATATGGACAATAAAACAGAATATATTTATAGCTTCTATGCTTCTCAGCCCTGTAGGACTGCAGCCCTACTTACTGACTTACTGGCAGCTAGACTGCCAGGCTGCTAAAAATGAAATTGCTTAAAGGGGTATAATATTTATCTTAATTATATAGACATAGTAAAGCACAACACTGAATGCTAGTTACATAACAGAGTTGTCCTCTGAAATTCTCAGAATTAAGGTAAAGATTTCCCTGCCAGTCATGACCAACTCAAGAGTGTGATGCTCATCTCCGTTTCCAAGCTGAAGGGCCAGCGTTTGCCCGAAGATACTTACGTGGTCATGTGGCGCACAAACATTGTTACCTTTCTTGTTCCTGCCAAAGTAGGTGGAACCTACTTATCTACTTGCATTTGCGTGCTTTCAAACTGCTGGGTTGGCAAGCTGGGGAAAACAACAGGAGCTCACCCTGTTGCACGGTGGCGCTGGGTCTCCAACTCAGGCTGCCAACCTTCCAGTTATCAAGCCAAGCATCTTAACAGCTTGCACTCCCACACCTTTCATAATTAGTAGGGCACTATTCAATTTTAATGTTGATACTGCATCTAGTGTAGGAGCCCACATAGTCTATTAAGGCCAGATTAACAAGAAGAGCAGATATTTACACTTGGGATGAATTAGGTGAAACATAGTTCTACTATTTATCTATCTACTGTTCCATCTACCTACCCATCTATTTATCTACTTATCTATCTATCTCCCCTATATCTGAGTGGGTTTAAGGCACAGGAATGTGAATTTGGAAATAACTGCTCCAGCCTAAAAAAGCTAACTATGCAGGGAGAGATTAAAACCGTGATATGGGACTTCCTGAGATTGGCATTTGACATCATGCCTTCAGTCCCAGGAATATCATTTGAACATCTTAAAAGATGTCATGTTGTGCTAACTGGCACAAGGATAAGGAGCTTATTGTAGGACATATACAGAAACACAGGCTCATAAAATTGAAGCCTTTGGGGTTCTAATCCACACCCAGGACTGAAGTCTTCATACCATCCCAGAAAAATGGGATGTCCAGTCCTTGCAGGCATGGAACAGTCATGGGTCCAGAAGGCAAGCTTTTTCCATTGCTTAATAGCTGTTCTAGTATATTCCTGAGAACCTCTTCCTTCTTAATACTTCATTCCTTGTTGTAAGAGGAATTCTTATTGATTCTGGGCTTATGCTTTGAGGGTGCCTCTGAGTATTGCTTCCCTTCTATTCCAGATTCAGTTTAAAGTCCACTAGATGATCTAAGCAAGACATCTTCCAAATACATTATTTCCAGTGATAGCACTTTATCCTGTGCTAGTTTCTTCTCCAGAATGATTATCCTATGAGGTAGGAGGAGCTGAGAAAAAATGACTAAAACTAATTTTCACAGGTAGGTATGCATAGGGACTCATGTTCCCACTTCTAGTCCAATGCACAACCTAAACGTAGAAACCTCTTGTTAACCCCACAGTCCTTCCAAAAGCTGCCACTAAATTGCAATTCGAATATGATGGAACAGGAGCATTCTTAAATATATGGGAAGTAATTAGTTGCATTTACTTTTATTTCATTTGAAACTTCAGTGGAAATGTTTGTCCTGGCCTAATCTTTATTCAGGCTAGGTAAAGGTAAAGGAGACCCTGCCAGTCGTGACCGACTCTATGGTGCGGTGCTCATCCCCATTTCTAAGCTGAAGAGCCAGTGTTCGTCCTGGGACGGCTCCATGATTATGTGGCCGGCATGACTGGATGCCTAAGGTGCACAGACACTGTTACCTTCCCACCAGAAGGGGCGGTTCCTATCTACTTACTCGCACTCGCGCGCTTTTGAACCGCGAGGTGGGAGGGAGCTGGGGCGGAACAGCAGGTGCTCGTCCTGCTGCGCAGCAACACTGGGTCGTGATCCCGGGCCACCGACCTTCCAGTCGGCAAGCCGAGCTCTTAACCACTTGCGCCACTGTGCCCCATTTATTCAGGCTACATCCACTGTATTTTTCAGCATTTGTATCCAAACACACCATGCAAAGGCCAACAAGGAAAACTATAACCATACATACTCTTGCCTTATCCACACTGGTTCTAACTCTAAATGGCAGTGTGGTTAAAACTATGTATTTCTGGGGGATAAAATACTATCAACATGGCATATTCTGATAAAACTGAATGGTACAAGAAGCAAGTCAGATAAAAAGAAATATTGCTTATAACTGATTTTTTCTACTCTAAGATGTGTGATGGTCACCAATTTGAATAGACTTAAATTTTGATGAGACAGATTCATAGAACAAAAATATATCAACGATTGCTAGTTGGGATGGGTACGTCTTACCCTCTCAGTAGAAGCTGTTAATGACATCAGTTGTGAGGAAATATAATCAGAAGGATATCTGTGTTTGTCTACAGCTATTGAGATTCTACTGAACCCCTGCGGCAAAATAATATGGAATTAAATATATCTTTGGCGTGCTCCAATAGGCCACTTTTAATGTGATAATGATTATGATGATTTTGTTATGCTTCTGATCTGGGTTCACATTCCCTTGGTCCAGTTTCATGATTTTCATGCTAATTGTGATATGGAAAAACACTGTTGAGTACAAATAAATCCTTTCTTGATATTCCTGGACTTTCTTACAGACTGACACTGAACAGCTTTGTACTATAAGACTTTGGCAACCAGAATTCTGCCTCAGAGTTGGCCATATCTCTAGCTATAATCTCATAGGCTAGAAGGAGAAAAGCTGAAGTTAAATAAAAGATGATAACCATATTGAGTTTTTACATGTTTCTGGTAAGAGTTGTGCACTGAATCTTTGAAAACTGACAAGCAAATCTAACCAGTACCAGTCAATGCCAGGTAAATTGTTTAGAAGTTCCTCACAAAAGTATATCACAGCTGGGACTTTATGGTGATTCTGCAGAGAAGCCAAAGACTAAGTTGGAAGGCTGAGGTACCTCATTTTTCCTATCCCTTAGCCATTTTTAGTGTGTAGCTCTTATGCCAGCAAATGCCAGGAACCTCTGGAAGTTTCTCTAGGGTGCTTTATCAAAAGATCAGAAACAGTAGTTACACTCCTGTGAAAGACAACTTGCCCTTGAGGATAAGTCTTCTGTTAAAATAGACATCCATGGAAATTACCAACTGTGTTATCAGTTCATGGAGAAAATTAAAAGGGCACATCAGACCTGGATTCTCTGGTTCTTTATCTTAACAAAAAATGAGATCAGGATTTTAGGAGGACTGGAATCAACTATCGTTTTCCCTCATAGGAAATTCTAAACGGAATTTTTTTTCTGAAGTTGTTGTTAGTTATCACAGTTCAAGATAAATTCAGACAATTTAACAGCCTACTGTATATTATGGGAAGTATCCCAGTACATTTTATGTAGACACATAAAATAGATCCTCATATATTTTCATATGTAAGTTTTTGAACATATCATACATTTTCCTAATATACTTAGTTATCAATGTAAATCCCTCAAGGTATCTTTGATTTTACATGGAATGTTCTAATGTCATTTGCTACAAATTTTTTTCTGATGTAGGCATTTTAAATACATATATGCCTCTGTAAGCTCTATTTCTTTTTTCACATAATGCAGCACAATTTTCAGAAATATATGCAGCTGTTTTCCAAATGTAACCTTCATAAGAAAGTGGGGTTATGTGCAGATTTTTAATTGAAGGAAGACAGATGCCAACAGACTGGAATCTACAGCACCATGGAACCCTTTGGCAAACTGCTTAATGGCAAGTTTCTTTGTTATCTCTACTAGCCAAAGGGGGAGGGGGGTGGGAGCAAGCAGGTGCAGAATGAATATGAATAACAATGGCATAATGAGATTATGTATGTATATTAGAGAATTAGCATGAGGAACAAATAATTAAGCCTGTGCCTTGGTGGAAAGAAATCAAATGTTTGTTTTATAAATATTTTTCCCAATGTAAAAGCTCTTGGGAAATCATCTTATGGAACTTCCAAGTTCCAGGTAGCACAGGTGTTAGTACATCTTACAAATTTTACTCCATTTTCCACTATCACTGGGTATGAAGAGGGGTCCATAAGTAGAATGTATTGATCTTGAAGTCAAATGTAGGATAGCCCTAGGTAGCATTGCAAAAGTCATTCCAATATAAACTAGCAACTTTCTGTGCCCTTGATAGGACAGAACTGCAAATGTCACTGAAAAGCTATTCATGGAAAAAGGGCAGGGAGAGAAATGCATACAGAACCATTCCTATAACAGTTTTAACAGGATACACTGTTGATAAGGAAGCCAGAAAGTTAACTTACGATTTTTCTTGTACATCAAGATTTCAAATGAGTTGACCTCATAGTTCTCAAATGTTTGTCGAACCTTATCAATTGTGTCTTTATCCGTCAGCTCTCCATACATGAAACTGCAAGGAAATGAACAAACAAGACAGATAAGAATCAGAAGCAAACCTCATGGCAAAACAGACTTAAATTTGATTAAGTGTTCTCCGAGTAATCTTACTGAACTCACTTTCACAGAGAATAGGATTGGCTTGTTTGTCTTATATGCCACTCCAATCAGCAACTGGCACTTAGAGGCTTAAAAATTTGCTCAGTAATAATTAAAAAAAACAATATAAGAACCACAATAATAACAGTTTGATGTTAAGTGAGGATATCAAGTGATATTTGCCTACTACATCCTGTTGGTGGAACCAACTATCCCTTCCTTCTATAACTCCCCCAATCTTTTCCAGAGGTTGGCAGTCATTTAAGGGATGGTGTAGAGGGAAGGGCAGCATGATGAAATTCCATTTTGTGAGAAGAAATATGTTTGGGTGTCTTTGGATATAGCTGAATTGGAAGACTTCTCTTTGAAATCCATCATACTATGAGAATTTTATAATAAATATTGGCTCTTACATATAATGGGCTTCTTTTTGCTGTGCCACTTCTCTGCATGTGTATTTGCAGTTGCATGAGCACTCCTTAGAAGCCATTTCTTCTCCAGAACTTAGGAATTTCATTATCAAGACAAGAGACTATGGAATGCTCGGATAGAGGATTGTTTGCAGTTCCCAAAAGTGTAACTCCCCAGGATTCTTGGCAACAAGTAATGGCAATTAACATGCTATAAAACTACATTAGGTTCATAGCAAGAGAAAAGCTAAAAACCTGATGGGTGCAAAAAGGAAGATTCAGTGGTTGTTTAGTTCAGTAGTGCTAAATTACCCACTTTGGTGAAGGGTGGGACAGAATCAAAGAAATTAGGAGTCAACTGGGGCAGAGAGTTTAGCACAGCAATTTCATACTGTGTTTATTTATTCACAGGGAATTAACTTTGCAGTCTCTTCAAAAATAGCAAAGATCCCACTTCCCTTTTTTCCAGAAAACTTGATCTAGAGTTTTGACAGTGGCAGCACCTAGGTAACCTTAGCTGACCTCAAAAAGTGAAAGCAGGTTCAGTGTGGTTAGTACTTGGGTGAGAAACCACCTAGGAATCCCACAGCAGCAGACCTCTCTGAATATTCAGTTCAAGACTGTTGCCAAGAAAACAACTTGAATTGCCATGAAGACACTGTGAAGCAAGTTGGAAGAAACTTTATATATTAACAAATCCATTGTGGAATCTGAATTTAGTTGGTAATGGCTGGATTGAACAATAGGGCTGTGCAACAAACTGAAAGGAAGGAAAAACGTGATTTAAAGGGTATGTAAGTATGCATATGGCATTGTTGGCATTCAAAGTACAAGAATGGAAAACCAAAACTCCATATTTTTAAATAGGAACTAATTGCAGGTATATAATTTAATATTTGGAGGCTGCATTCATTTTCACAGAAAAGAAAGAAGGTATGACCATTTTTTAGAGGACTAAGTCAGAGTTCTGTCTGAATAACCTCAGCACAAAGGCATTAAGAACCTTATGACACATATGAGCCATAAAGGCTGGGAATACAGCAGATTGTGATTTAATATATGGCGAGCGCTAGGTTGTAGAAAATTGGGTTACAAGCATGACTTACTAGTGGAACATCAAGAAACACTTTAGATTGTATCTTAAGAAAATTTGGATCCAAATCCTAGTTCAACACTGTCACTTGCCACTAAACTCCGGCTGAGCAAATGAAATCTTATCCCAATTTACTTTGAGGGCCAACAGATGTGATAGTTAAGGCACCAGACTAGAAACTAGAAGACCATGAGTTCTAATCCCGCTTCAGGCATAAAGCCAGCTGGGTGGCCTTCAGCCAGTCACTTTCTCTCAGCCCAGGAAAAAGGCAAGGGCAAATCACTTCCATAATCTTGTCAAGAAAGCTGCAGGAACTACTTTAAGTAGTTGCCAGAAGTCAAGAATGATTTGAAGGCACATACAAAATTTGTTGTAGATGGGAACACTTTATATGTAAGCTTCCTGAGAAATGGGAAGGATACAGAAAGTTTTTCCTTCTCTGATCTCAATAATGCCCATTCTAAGTTTAAACTCCAAGGGACTCATTTTGCTTCACCAAGAACATAGGAACATTACCAGTTACTTTACAGAAATGTTTAACAGAAGCCTGCACTGAAATACCTGCAGGTGCTGCTCTTTTGCATAACTTCTGCTCGGTGGTATCCTGAGAGTTTGCAGAATCCATCGTTGCTGTATACAATAGGCCAATCCACTATTTGGGCATTGCCCAGGACAAAATTTGTATCTGTTTGAAACAATAGTTCTATTAGACAAAGAAGCTCCATAGCAAATTTATTATACAATTGACTCTTCTCTGTGCCCTTCTCTAGGTCAAATATTTTCTGTCAGAAAAGAGATAGAAAAACCTATCTGGTAACCTTGCCGTACTCCATACATATGTATATGGCCACCCTAGAGATACAACTCTCTGCCCTAATAGACTCTCCTTCATTCCAGCAACTAATGACCAAATTAGATACGACATTAACTGCCCAAACACAATTACCATGTATGTTTCTTTTTTTAAAGAGCCTTAGAGTAACTGAAGAGAGTGGAGAAAGAGAGAGATTGATTAAACCCTTTCATTCCTGTCATGGTTCTGATCAAATTGCTATTTGCATCTGCAATTCAGAGGTTATTTCTATTGTCCTTATTGGAAACTGAACTGTTAATGAATTAATATTTTGACATTGCCAATGTATTTTAACTTGTCTTGTATATCTCTGTTGTGGATATTATTGGTATATAGCTCTCACCACCTTACGATGCTGTGCAGCATGTGCAAAGTGAAAATCTGCCACTGATTAAAAATAGACATCATGAATCATTCTGATACAGGCCACAGGCCTATCCAAAACTTTAGCAGCCCATCTCAAAAGCTAGTTGACCCAAACAGGGCATGCATCAAAAAAATTGTCCAGCATAGCTTTTTCCCTAGAAATTTTGGGCATTGACTTTACAAACTGTTCCAGAAGATGCTGGGTTACTGTGGAAGCTATGAAGCGCTACCCATTGAGAAGGCTGGTAAATAATATGAATAAGAAGAATAAGAATAAACTCGATAGGTGAACAAAAATGCCAAATCCAGTCTAAACATCTGGCTGACTGAGCAATGAAATACAATAAAATACACTTCTCTAAAAGGGATCTGGCTACCAAAAATCAGTCTTCTGTAACTAACAACTCTAGCCTACTGGCCTAGAATCTTCTACAATAGCTTCCTTGCTCTTAGCCTAATTTGTAGGCCTAATATTTCTGAAGTGTAGTCATCTTTTTTTGATGTATATCCACATAAGTATGCATAGTTGATTGCAGATGTATATATATCTTATTTTAAATTAAAATTTAAAGGAGGATGGGCAGCAATGAACTGATACTACAAGCTTATATTTGCATGATGGCTGAGTCAGTTTTGTAGGAAAAGAATGGCAATATTAGAAACAGGGAGCATACAGAAAACTAGGATCTATAAAAGCCACATGCATTTAGATTGCACAATCAAAACAGTAATGCCTTTATGACTGGAACTGACCATTTGCTACTCAGAGAGTAGCAAATTTTGATAACTATGGCAGGGCACAAGTGACCTTATATCAGCACCTGGATGGGCTTGGAAATGAAGATTTTCATGAAGTCTGTGATCATCTAACATTAATCACTGAAGTCCACAGTCAACTGCACTACTAAACTCAATTACAGAGCAATTCAATGTTTGTCAGTTCATGTGTTGGCTGCAAAATGTTTGGAAACACTGCTAGAAATTTTTATCCAAGTGATGGCAAAATGTTTTATCTTCTGTAACAAAACCATAATCACCATAAAAAGCAATGGTCATCAGATTAGGTTGAGCATGTGTCAGGTGCGAAAGACCACGCCCAGGCAATGAGATTCAAGCTAATAGATTTTATCTTGCATATTTACAAGAATCTACCCAACTAGGGTTGAACACCTGTGGATGGAAAGTAAGGTCCAATGGCCATCAGGAGGGGCTGGGTCTATTATGCTTATGGCTAGATAGAGACTTGAGGCTGATCCTACATTTGATACCTCCCCTTGCCTCAGCCCTCTGTTCTCCCACAGCATGTTGCCTAATAGCCATCTGACAATTTGCCCTGTTCTACAGTTGGTGTGAAGAATTATGTGTTGGTGGCATGATCTTCTCAGGAAACAAAGGCATGATCTTCTCAGGAAACAAAGGCATGATGTACATTAAGCATGACCAGTATTAACATTCGGTCAATAACTTTGAATTTTAAGACATGATTTCTACAGAATGTCATTCTGTACAGTCATAACATAGATATCGTATCTTAAAATTCAAAGTCATTGACCAAATGTAGCACATGATGTCACATTTTCCATGGTTACATCTTGTTCTGTCACTGAATCATTTTTTGCAATATAGCAGTGACAGCCTATAAATTATTACATAAGTTATGTATGTCCTTACACTATATCCAAAATTTTTCTTTATTTGCAGGATCAAGAAGTGGGAGGAAGCCCTTCTCAGTAAAGAATGTTCTTTATTCTTCCTTTCCAAATATTTTAATAACTTAAAAAAGACTGGATTACAAAATTTCATTTTTTTCTTTTTTGGTTTTGCTGATAGCTAATAGATCTCTTTGATCTCTGCCAAAATCAAAGTAAGTATTCTTATATTTTGCTGCAAGTTTAATTCTGACCATCACCAGCAATTAAATGAAGATCAAATAGTACTTAGATAAAAAAACTAGGTATAAAGACAATTACATTAATTTGTGGAAAAGGGGGGAAATTATTAACAAGACAAGGCAATTGTAACTTCTGGACAGAAACAAGTAAAAAAAAAACTTTATGTATTGTGATCTTTTATTATATTACCACAACACTAGAAGAGGATACAAAATTCTTCCCAAAGAATCAGGTCACCATTTTCCTCAAATAAGAGTTGTAAAACCTTTGTTCACTGTACAATTTTCGGTGATACCTTTGATATGATAACATGCTTCCCAATATTAGAAGGGTAATATTGCTTCCAGAGGTTAATCAGTACAACCTCACCTTTCTGGTAAATAAGTGCATAAATTACATGATAAGCATAAACATACAGAACCATCTTGACCCATGTAACAATTTATTGTGTTTCAGAAGTTGGTAATATATACATTATGTACGTCAGGAGTTACATTTCTAAATGTATGAAATATTAAGATCTTTGAAATGCAAGAATTATTCCTGTAACTGGGATGGCATACAAATTGATAACTCACTAAATTATTGTACTATTATAAGAATATAAGAAGCTGAATTAAGCTACATGAGACATGTAGCTCGATATTGTCGACAGAATACTGATTGACAATAGGTCTAATATCAAGCCGTTTGAGGGTGTTCACAATGTATTGAACCTAGGGCCGTTTGTATATTTCTTTTGAAGCCATTAAAGTGTCTCTGGTTGATTAGTATCAGTTCAGTATCAATATCAGCTCTCTGGATGAGAGCTCCTGGCATTCCAACTCCTTGCAAGAATGTTTCCTTGCCTGGAAGCTGCAAATGAGCTCGGGGCAGATCAAGAAGGAGCAAAGTGGTGCCTTCAGGAAGTTTCTTAATGGCATGAATCATGATGTTGGGGAACAGATCATCTTTTAATGTGCATGTGTTACATTAAAAGAAAATGAAGTAGAGCGTTATCAAAGAAACAGTTGCCTAATTAATTGTGTTTTTTCTACTACTGTAGATAAATGTGGCTCCCTAAACATTCTCCCCTCAGATATATTCTGCTTCATTTTTTAATTTTATAGATTGCATTAAAAAACAGTTGCCTTAATTTCCACTAAAGAATTTAACACATTTGGGATTTTTTTCAGCCTTGATTCCAAATCATGGGTGGAGAAAAAAACAGTCAAAGTTGTTTGTGTCTTCAAATGAGTCATTCTAAAACTGCAGGCAAACTTTGTAAGGAATCTTTAGCCAAGATCAGTAGGACTACCATCCACTTAAATCTCTTAATAAGTAGTTCCAGGAACAACAACAATAGATTTCTTTTAACAACTATAAGTAACAAACTTATAGCCTTCAGTCAAATCACAAATGTTCTCTTCAGGACATTGGCTCAGACTCTGGCCATTTGCTTTCAAATGTCTTATCTGCATAGAATCCAACTGCTATATTAGTAGACTGGTTGGAAAACTGCTCCTTCATAAATTTGCTAATTGTTGTTAGGTGAGATCCAACCCCAATTCAAGCCATTGACAGCTTGGTTCCTCCCAACCCCAAGCCTAGGTAAGATAAGAGACAGCCTTTTCTTCAAGTCCCCCTACCCACCTATCTCCCCTCGCTCTCTCCCCCTTTTTGGTCACCTTCACTTTGCTACCTCTGCCAGACTTGCACTCTGTTGGCCCAGCCACTCCCAGATGACTTTCACTATCTTCCTCCTCCTGCTGCTGATGAGGCATGCCTAACTTGGCCCTTCATGAGGCAGTGGCTGGTTATGCCAGGCTTTCTTTCCAAGACCACATGCAACCTTGTCCAAACAACATGCAACTTTCTTGTGAGGCTTTAGAAGGCATCAAAGCCTTGCCAAAAGGCTATATGCAATTGTGCCTTGTCCAAATCAAGCAGGGCCTTCTGATGAGGTTTTGAAGCTTTCTAAAACCTCATGGAGAGTCATTTTGGTGTAGTGGTTAAGACATCAGGCTGGAAACCAGGAGACTATGAGTACTGGTAACCTTGTCTAGCAACACTCTCTTAGTCTTAAGAAGGAGACAATGAAAAACCTTACCAAAAAAAGGGCAGGAAATAGTCCATGCAGTCTTTGAGAATGAGGCCCAATTGAACAGAAGAAAAAAAGTCGCCACATGGCTTTGGGAAAAAGGTCTGACACAACCAACAGTTGCCTCCCAAAGGCCAGGTTAGACATACCTCAGCAGCAGCAGGAGGAAGAAGACAGAGTAGAAGACAGAGAAGATTAGCTGGTGGCAGCAGGCAGCAGGGTGAGCAAAGGTGATAAAGTTTTAGGCAGCCAAAAGATCAAAGATGGGGGGATAGGTGGGGTAATTAAAGCACTTCTGCCATCTTAAGTGTTGCACATTTTGATTAATTAATGAGGGCACTGCATTAACTATAATTTCAGGAACTAGGTCTATCCATTCAATGCTGTTGTAACTCTGAAGGATCATTGAACAAATGGTCACTTAAATGAGAACTTCCTGTCAAAGGAGCCAGGGTAAGCTCAAACTGGAATCTCTCCTAATATTTAGCTGTATGTCAGCTTCATCAGATCCAAAACATCCAAGCAGTAGGAAGGTCATGGGATTTCTGTCTTACGTCCCTTTTTGCAACCTCATTTCAAATTTGGAATGGATAAGAGTTTTTTCATTAATTGGACAACATTTGTCAAGGTCTCTCAGAGAGTCCCTCTCTGAAGAAGATGGGCAGTAGAAAAATGTGAAAATAAATATTGTAAATAAAAATAAAAAAATTTAATGGTACTAAAAGCACTCAAGGCACTTAACGAAGGAAAACTGAAGTAAAAATGACCTAAAGAAGTAAAGTAGATGATAGAAATGTCTTGGGCATCAGTTGCACTCATTCCTGGATCAACAAGCCCTACTTATAGTCACTCATGCCCTAATCTCCTCCATATTGGACAACTGAAATGTGTTCTACGTGGGGCTGCCCTTGAAGAGTATCGGGAAACTTCAGCTGGTACAAAATGCAGTGGCATAGGCTCTGCATGTTTTACCTCTACTCCGCAAGCTGCTTTGGCTGATAGTTTGCTTCCATATTAAATTCAAGCTGCTCTTTTTAACCCCCCAGTGAGGCACCACCTTGCTGTGGTTGGGGGGCTTGTGTGCTCTGAAGAAGATGAGAGCTCTGCCAGA
>JANHZU010004258.1:90589-113784 GCA_032468055.1 Acrochordus granulatus
TCGCTTTACGAGAATTTCGCACTAAGAGTGTTCTTCCGGAATGGATTAATCTCGTCTTGTGAGGCACCACTGTATTTAAGGATGATATTTTAGGGATGGATTATTAAATTATAATTTTGTTGTAAAATTGTAACAAACTTGTTATAAACTAAGAGTTAATTTTGAATTTGTTGTACATTCTCCAAAGAAAGAGATGGAAGTCATCTTTTGTGATACTTCTTTCTCTTTTTTCTCTCTCTCAGCCTTTTTTGTTTTGTATTTAAATATTAGTTGTGTGTATTTTTGATTTATAGTTTTAATAAAAGTATAAAAACGTTAAAAAAAAGAAAAAAATCTTGACCAGTTTATCCTTTTTATGATTGGTTGTACCATTTCACTTTTTTATGCAATAAATGTACATTAGATATTTGTTTCTGGTGTGGAATCCACAGTTTTTCCTGCACATTTTACTTCTGTTGTGAAAAGATTGAATATTTTATTGTTCAATTAATTTTATTATCTGATAATGTCATTCTATAGAACTTTTACATCTCTGAGAATCAGGCAAAAGAAGGATTTTCTACAGTTTCTGGCCTCTGTATCTGAAAGTAGAAATCTCATTGTCAGAATATTCATTTAATCAAGGAATGTAACTAAAGTCTTAAGAGTTTAGCATTTATTCTACTAAGAGTCACTCTGATCTAGTGGTTAAAGGGACTAAACTGACATGACAAAAACCTGAGTTTTAATCCTTTATTAGGTGTGGAAAGAAATCACAGAACCTGAGTTAGCATATTAGTCTATTATTTATTTAATTAATTAATTGACTTTGTTTGCTGCCCAACTTGTAGTAAATGACTCTGGGCAACATACACTAAAGTAACAATAAAAATGTACAGTCGTATAATAACTAAATACAAAAATAAAGATAAAAATAAACAATTAGGAGAAGTTGAGGACAGAATGAAAGTGGGGCTATTAATTGAGTAGTCACTTTACTGACAACACATAGCTACCATTCCCCAGGCCAACCACAAAGCCATGTCTTCAGGCTTTTTTGGAAGGCCAAAAGGGCGGGGCCAACCACACCCCAGCAGAAATGATGTTGCTTTTAATCCACCTTCTCAACTACTGACTGGCAGTAGTTATTATATTTAGCAGTCATTTTTCCAGCCTAAACTGGTGAGGTTGGACACTGAACTAGAGGCTTCTGTATATAGAGGAGATAATCCAGAACTGATTCATAGCCAATACTTTATGATATAAATTTAACTCTGTACTCCCTAAGCTAGCCTACCATCTTTAGATATGGTGGCAATGGAACTGAGTCATCTTATCAGACCAACCAAGTGATTTTGGAGGACCCCAGAACTATATGTTGTTGAAATAGGCTATAGTAACAGAATCATGCAAATCTACAATACTTGTTTACCTTCCTTCCTTTTTGTACCCCACTGAGTCAGGGAAGAGCCAGCAAGGTCTGTTCCTAATGCTATTTCTTTTCCCAATATTTGGGAATGCTTCTACTTTTATTGTTTTTACTGTCTAACAGTTTCCATGGCTCTCTCAGAAAAGAATATAGCTTTATTGATAAATACTGAAGTATATTTATTTTAGATGGGGCCTGAAATAAAGATAAAAGGAAAACATGGATGGAAAATGAAAAAGCAAAAGGAAAGAAGAAATCATGACTCATGTAATATCAAATTATACAAGAACACAGCTGTCAGCAGCATTCTTTTGTGTTCATCCCTACAGGAATAATCTTGTTTTTTACATGGAGATGTCCCCAGAACAGAGGGATTACAATGTGCAGTCTATGATTACTGACACGCAAAAGATTCAGTCTATTCATTTTTACTCTCAAAAAAAAATCCCTTTCTACCTCAACATTTTCTCAACATATGTCTTATTTAGGGAAGCAAGTTGAAGCCATAAGAGTAATACTAGGTTAAAAAAATGTTAATTTAAGCCACCATCTTGTTTCCTTCAAAGACCAAGCAGAAGCTTCTGGGAGATCTGCAAGTAAGTTTTGAAGAGAATCTTCCAAGCAGTGCCATTACTGATTTTGCACTTGGATTTCCACAAATATTATACCCTTGCAAATCATGCTGATTTGATTCAAGTTGGAGATTTAAGATTCAAAGAGGGCATATTTGATTCAAATTTGTAATTTAAAATTCAAAGGCAGCCAGATTTAACTGGGGGACAGTGGAGAATTGTCCATAAATTACGGTGACAAAATTTTAAAACACCAATAGCTGCTTCATTGTTTTAGCAGAATGGGATGGAAATAGCAACAATGATAGTTTACAGCTGGTATCCTGAAGGGATTTACTACAATACATTTTTAAAATATACCTCTTGTACCTCTTCTGGGAAAGATGTAGCAGTATACACTGTCGAGAACTTGGCTAAACCAATGCAGATACTGTCCTAATCCAAATTAAAATGCAAACTTTCAAAAATTGTTTTTACAAACTAAGTTTTCTACTTGCTTTTCTGGAGTGCCACATTTGTCATAACCTTGAAAATGACAATGGGCTTCTCCTTTTGGGTTAGGTTGCTATTTGGCATAGCTAGTTGACAAGCTGGCCCCTCCTAAGGAGCCCCTTGTCACTGGAGGAGTTCACTTGAATCAGGTTTGTGACTTGCTGACAATGCTCAGTTAGCAGACACATTACAAGCAGGATGGTTGGGTAAAAGTTAATGTTACAGAAATTTAATTTAATTTACACATTTATATGTGCGGCCATCTCTCAAAGACTCTTGGCAGCTTACAATCATATTACAATCCCATTACAATCACATTAGCTATTACAATTATTCCTCCCCAACTACTTCCTGTAGTTTTCTGGGGCCTTCCTTCCACTGTTCCAGCCCCACCTCTTATTCAGGCAGATCGAGCGCCGGTTCCCGATTCTCCTCACAAAGCTAGCTCCCCCCTGAAGTGGTACCCATTTATCTACTCACAATATTGCATGCTTTCAAACTGCTGGGTGGGCAGGAGCTAGAGGCCAGTGACAGGAGCTCTCTCCGTCATGCAGTGCTGCAGCTCTAAGTGCCGGAGCACTGGCCATTTCTGATCAACAACTTCCAGCATCATTAAGCTGCTGCGCCACCGCGCCTCTGTAGGCAGGCTACAGAAAAAAAACTGGCACAAAACAAGCAATAACCTTAAAACTTCTCTCCTGTTTACATCAGTAAACGTTTAGGTCAAGGTCTGTAAATGCTGGCCTGGTACCCATTCACTCACTGGAAAGAGATTTTAATTTATCTCAGTTGTACAGAATGTATAAGTAAAGGCCAGAGTTAGAATACTGAAAGCTGAAGTAAATTCAGCTTTTATTGGCTGGACAAGCTCTTTCAATTAGCACAAGAGTGAGCAAAGTTAAAGCTTGTGGTTTGCAACAATAAAGAAATCAAGAACTGAAACAGTGAATGGAGATCAGAATCATGTTAAGTTTGATATCCCAAAGAGTTCCAAGAAGTTGAATCAAATTAATGGGCTAGCTATTCAGTGCCAGAGAACCCCTCCCAATATTAAACACCATCACAATCCCAGAAGCTATTGAAATTGCAAAGTACTTTTAAAGGTTAAGAAGCACTCTGAAGTCATCGCATTTGATTCCCTGCATCAGTTTGCAAATTGGTTTCAATAAGGTGAAGCTGTAACAAAGTGAAGCACTTCAAAACTCTACACAATGTATACCTTCTTATCCACTCTAAACCTCCTATGTCTCTTAATGTATCATCACTGCCACATTTTGCAATCACAAATTCCATCTGTCCAAAAACTGTCCAATGACACAGAGTGGAAAAATACATCCAATGGCATACTGAAGCCATCCAGTAGAAACAAAGACACCCTCGTCTCAAGGCCAAGGCTTGTATTAAACTGCCAAGCTTGAATGCCATGAACAATTGACTCATATATGCCAGGAAAAGCAATTTATTAAAATAATTAAAAGTTGCTGTGGACCAAGGCACCAAATCATGGAGGATGTGCCTGCTTTATCCTTACTGATAGGCTGTTGGTCTTTTCTTTTTTTGCAGGCCACACCAATTTACACAGAGATGGAGCAGATTGCCTTCACTAGGGTCAATTATTTCTGCTGTGCCTTTGCCACAGCTATGATGAATTACTTGGTCCTGAGGCAGACAGCCACAGAATTACTCATCCTCAGAGGAGGCTGTTGCCCGTTACATCTCTTGGTGACTTACTGCTCCAATTGGCCCCTATCTAATCAGAGAGAAGTATATTTCTCTCCATGATTAGGCTATTTGGAAAGGATCAGGGGAGACTCAAGTTTAAATCCCCACTCAACTCTGAATCTCTAAAGCTGACCTTTATGAGCACTTTTTCACACTCAGAATTATCTGCCCCCCCCAGGAAATTTGGCACTTTAGCAGTTAGGAGGTGAGAAATACTTGTTCTGGTTTATCCACTTGAAGATGTAAAACTGTAGCAAATCAAACTCCGGCTTATAAAGAAATATTAACAAATATTGTATAGGTTATTTTCAGACTATGGTTTATCTGTTTATTTTAATGGTTTACATGACCATATGGCTGAAGTGCAGAATGGCATCAATGCAAATGAGTTTCACCTGGGCAAGATTCTGTTTGCTTCTCTTACTACCTGATGGAACCAAATGAAAAATTATTCATGACATCATTTTAATGTGAGCCTTTGTACTGAGACTGAATCCACTGCTTCCTTTTTCCTTGTGTGCCCCACTGTATATGATAAGTAGAAAATGGAAAACACTGCATAGATTTAAAAGGAGCCTGCTGTACATTTAAGAAATCAACTGCACATGACAAAAGTAAACAAGGAACAATTGTGCATGTGATAGCTTGAAAGCATGATGATGAGGATGATGATATATTGCTCTGTGGTCTATCAGGTTAGACTTAGAAAATCAAATTAAGGGGATGAAGGACAATTTAAGAGACTCAGAGCTGACCAAAATCCCAGCTGTTAGTAGGACTGAAATTATTATGTATGTATTCTTTCATTTATGATGATGCCCTTCTATATAGAATATGCAACGTTTTTTAACAGGTTGACCAGGCACAATAGTTGCACCAAGATTTGTAGGTAAAAGTTTTGTAGAACAATGGAGAATATTTCAATTTTTCCACTACTGAGAAACTTCCATTGATACATTCAGCTCATGAAGCTAGTTCAGAAACTTCACCTAATTTAGGACATTACTTACAATTTCTGACCACTGCAGGTTAAAAAGATCAGATTATAGTAGGGCTTAAACTGACCCCCTGGCTGCAATGCAGCCCTCCAGTTTTAGAATCTATCCCGGAAGGCATTCTGGTGATGTATCATGACAAGAGAGCTGGAAAAAATCATAATACAGTGGAACCTTACAAAATGAGCATCTCACAAGATGAGATTTTCACAAGACAAGCAAAAAAATTAATAAAATTTATTCCGCTAGACGAGCGGTGACTCACAAGACAAGCAAACTTCACGTGATAACTTACATGTCATCGGTCAGCGCACTCTGTATTTCCCATTCAGGCAGCAACCGCATGAGAGTTCTGCCTACACTGCCACGTGGTTTACTCCATTACCGTTCAGACAGCAACTGCGTGCATGTTCTGCCTACACTGCCATGTTGTTTACTCCATTACTGTTCAGACAGCAACCGTGCATGTGTTCTACCCACACTGCCACATGGTTTACTCCGTTACTATGCATGTGCTGTACTGTGAGCGCATGTGTGTGCAGGAAGCCCCTTGAAGAAGTGCAAAATGAAAGGTGATAAGAAGAAGGCAATTCAGGTAGACCTGAAGAAGAAAATCATCGAGAAGCACGAGAGAGGTATATGTGACACTGACCTTGCCAGAATGTACAGCAGATCGACGTTGACAATTTGTACCATCCTGATTGCAAGATGAGCACTGCGCGATGAGCTCACATGGGAAATCTCACAACGGAGCTGATGGTTCTCCTCTCTCACTGCATAAACAGCATCAATTAAGTGAAAGGCGTTCAAGAGATGGAACTCCCGAGACTTCAGACTCCATATTCTCCTTCCAGGCAGTCTCCTCCCCTCCTCTCCTCCCTCTCCCTCGCGCCAGCTGGGACTGTTCTCAAAGCACACGTACACAAAAACACACAAGCCCAACCCCCGCTACCCGTCTCTTCTCCCCTCATAGTACAGAGGCAAAAAACATTTCCAAACTGCCCACAAAAGACCCCCGGAAAGGTGTTGCTGAGGGAAAAGGTAGTTTTGCCTCAGCAGTGGTGGCAGCAGATCCTCCAAGCCAGCAGAGGGTGCTGGACAGCAGCTGGCCTAGCAGCAGACTCAAAGCAGATCCATAAGTGCTGGTTAGTTTGTTCTATTTCTGCTTTATACCATGTGTTAATCATTGTTACTTGTTTCAGATGCTAGGGACAATCATTTCTACATCAAATTCTGTTAAAAATGATTGTTTGGTGAATATTTTTGGGGCGTGGAACGGATTGTCCGACTTTCCATTGTTTCCTATGGGAAACCTCGTTTCACTTTAAGAGCATTTCATACTAAGAGTGTTCTTCCGGAATGAATTAGTCTCGTCTTGTGAGGTTCCACTGTAAATAGGGAAAATAATAAAGATTTTTAAAAAAATCCATAAACATGAAAAGACATTTTAAAAAAATAACAAAAAAGCAGGGATGAAAAGATACAAAATTTTTCCTGTTAAGAGAGATAAAAGTATCAGAAGAAAAGAAAGTTGAAGTGAAATGGAAAATAAGTTTTAGTTAAGAAAATTCAAACATCAAAAATATTTGCATCTCTATTTTGGAGAAAGGCAGCAGGATCATTACATAAAGCTGCAAAATCCAAATGTAGCTACATTCACCCAACTTCTTCCAGTTTTTTGTTAAAAGCAGATATATCTACATATATGTATATATACAGATACATACATACACCCTTCCACAGTACATTATATTGTGTATGTACACCACAACACATACATCATATCTCTTTATAATATCCCCAGGCTGATTCATTGTTACTGGTAAAATCATGAATTTGGTGCCAGTTAAAAATGACTGATGATTTAATTAGTGGAATTCATTTTGGTGTATTATTTTTTGTTTACAAAAGTAAGAGATCTACATTTATTCCAAATTTCCTTTCCTCAATTGTGAACATGTATTTAGTAGTTAACATAAATCTGTCTTCCAGTTCTATCCCTTAATAGAAGCTAGAACCTGAAAAGCCCTTAGCTTTAAAAAATAAATGTTAGAAGATAAAATACATAATAATCAGTAATAGATTGTTTAGTATTGTTAGCCGCCGAGAGTCTCCAGATTTCGGCGGCATATAAATTAAATAAATAAATAAAAGGCTAATGTTATTTCCTCTGAATTAATGTTTAAAGTAAATCCTGCTTTCCAAGATTTTGGAGTTTAATTCCCAGAATTCCCAGCCAGAATAGTGCCTGGGAAATTCTAGGAGTTGAAATCTACACATCTTAAAAGTTGCTGAAGTTTAGAAAACTGCTCCATGGCAATCTGTTGAAGTTTCCATGTAAGAGTCATAAAACAATAAGGAACATATTTGAACTCAGAAAAAATATATTGTTTCTTTTCTGTTTTTTCTTTTTTCCTAAATATTCTAATTAGCTTTTTATTGTTTCACTATTAAACAAACAATTCACTGATAATCATTTCAGTTCACAGATATCATTCTTCTTTGCTCATTTCAATTGGAAAAGCTATTTAATTACTTTTTCCTTTAAGGAAAAAATTAACTTCTATAATTCCATACAACTATTAAAAGAGTTATCAGTTGCCTTTCTCAGTCTTGCAGAAATGTTGAGCTCTGTTTCTTTGACTTTGGGAGAGGGACTTTACCATGGCTTCTCAAGTAATAGGCCTTGCTCATTTTAACCCAGGATCAAAAGTATATGATAAAAAATGTATAGATTAATATTAGCCATCTGACACATTTCTCCAGAATGTTTTATTTCCCATATTCGTGGGAAAATGAAAATCACATTTGGCTATTTGTTTAGTTTGGGTCAGGTTCCATAACCACTTGTTGTCTAACAGTCCCTTTCAAAGTCTCAGACTTAAATATAGCCCTTACATATACATACACTGAACATAGGACAAAACATCATCTTTGGTAATTCCTTTTTTAAGTAGAAAATTAAACATTTTCCTGTAAAATTCCATATTTGGCCCAGATATTATATTTGTATAATGTGAGTGAGTGAAAAATCTTTGTAAGTGCATTGGGCTGTATCTAAATTTGATTGATTGTTAAGGAAATAAAATGTAACAAGGGATTCATGTAAATATAAATGTTTGAATAGTTGAAGTTTCATTAAGTATCTATATGGGACAAAACAAAAATGCACTTTAAAATCTTGGAAATGGGAAACAGTTGTAAAAAGCTAAGAGACTTCAAGGTAAAAGTTGACATAATCCTTATAAACTCAGTTGTATAATTTCATCAGTCCTGTTGTGTTTTAATAGATGCTTGTAATGTTTTATCTTATCATGGTGAAACTATACATAACAGTTTATGGAACTTACTGACCCAGCCTTACTGTTTTTCTCAATATCTGTGTTTATAATTATAGGAAACAAAATTACAGCAAATGGGTTTAAATGCACCTTGTATTTTTATGTTTTATTCTTTATATTTGAAAATCTTCCTATTTTACTATTAAGTTTCAATAATAAATTTGTATTTTCTTTAGGAAATTACAACTTATGATTTAGGGTTTTTTCACATGTGCTTATATTTTTCATAGCATTTATAATCAGTGTCTGCATATTCTTAATCATGTTTCAGCTTCCAGACAAGACTATTGCAAGCCTTGTAAAATATTACTATTCCTGGAAGAAAACACGTTCTAGGACAAGTTTAATGGACCGCCAGGCTAGAAAGCTAGCTAATAGAAATAATCAAGGTGATAGGTAAGCAATACAACATCTTTTTTAAACAAATAACTTGTTTAAGGAAAAGTCCTTCTGTTTTTGTTTTCCTTTGACTGTTTCTACTTTGAGGAAGTATTTCTATGCCAAATTTGCCCAGTTTGGTGCCTCCTAGTATGTTGAAAGTACAAGTCCCCTCCTGGCAAACACTGAAATTCTGGGAATTCTTAAGGTTCCCAACATTTCTGGAGGACATGTAGTTAGGGAAAAATATTTTGTTTCTCTGTACCTCTGTTTTTGTTAAGCAGATGGAAAATTCACTTCTTTATGTCAGAGCAGAGAATTAGTGTAATTATAGCCATAGATAATTTTGAGCATAAAATGATATGCCCATATGCAGCATTTTGGACTTAGAGATTCCACATATACAGTTCTTCTACTGCTAGAAACTGCTAAACAGATACTTGTAAAAGTCTAAACATTCTATAAAGGTAGAGAGGGGTACTTTAAGACTGATTTACAGAGCTTGTGCAATATCTTTCTATAATTATGTAGATTTGGTTTTGATCATTGATAAGGCAGAAGAATAAAAAAAACACAGACACTGCATATTTGTTTTCCAACACATACAACCCATAGTAGTTGATTGTGACTGTAATGAATCAACATTTCTGTTGTACAATAGACTTCATTTGTAATTGATTCACATTTCTGTACAGGTATCCTTAACATATCCATAATTTAGGGAATACTAATAGTATAGATAGTAATTTTTCCCTCAATTATTTTGCTAGATTTAACAAGACAGAGAGAATTGGGGGTTTTTCCTACCCATCCCAATTTCTGATTACAGCAGGGAAAAAGACACAGTGACTTTGTATTATGAACCAAGTATTTCAGTTCTACCCACTTCGAAGCAGATGTTTTCCTAGGAAAAATTATTAGATGATTGCATGAAGTCCCTCTTTGTTGTTTTATAGTCTCAGAGAAGGTATGCTTAATTGCAGATTTCTATAAAATAAGTAGCATTTTTTAATAGCATTACACATTGGCCTGAGATGCTTTAAATCAAGCGTGTCCAAGTTGCAGCCCTCGACAGCTAGTAATGCAGCCTAACAAGATAATAAAAATTATTAAAAGATAAAGGAAGTTCATTATTTATATATATTACATTGCATTACCTTATTATATATTTTAAATGAAGCCCAAAACAATTCCTCTTCATTCAGTGAGGCCCAGGCAAGCCAAAAGGTTGGACACCCATGCTTTAAATAAAGGATATATTTTATTTAATTTAATATGGCTATATTGCTTAATATTATTTTAAATCTGATATTCATATAATTAAGATATAAAATTTAGTATTTCTTAGTTGTGTATTTAAAAATAACTGAATTATTTCCATTGAACATTAAGCTATTGTTATAATATTTAAAAATAAGGTGACATTTTATCATGCAGAACAGAAATAAAGATAAAAACTTTTTGGGCACTTGGCAGAAATTGAGTTGTAAAAGGAAATACTGAGTAATCATTTTCTATTCTCAGTGATGATGATGTTGAAGAACCTCACCCTATGGATGGAAATGATAGTGATTATGATCCCAAAAAGGAAAGTAAAAAAGAGGTAATACAAATTTAACTGAAGTTAAATTGTTCACATGAATTGGGGGATCCATTTTTATTACTATATTTTGGTCTTCAGAAGCTGCAGTCAGTGACAGGGGCATTATGACACCATTACGGTACTGCATATATGAGCAGAATTTAAGTTTCATGGGATTGCTGAGTCTGTCAAAGGTTTAGCATAATTCTTTTCCCAAAAATGAATTAGAACTCATTTATTTAGAACATAGATATCTGCATCATATAACTATATATTGATATTTATACTGATACATAAAAAAATAATTAATACCCTTAATTATTATAGTTCTTGCCCATTCTAATCCAAACATAATTATTCATGCAGAAGTCACACAAGTTACTTATCCTTTTAGGGGGTCATGGCAAAATAAAGTTTGAGAACTCCAGCTAATCTAATTACAGTGTTAGCACTGCAGCCTGCTTTTGCCAAGCAAAATCTATAGAATAGATCATTTCATTGTCTGGTCTGATCCATATATGACATAAGAACTGTGTGTTTATAATTTATAAAGTTTAAATAATAATGTGATACCATTAACACTGTTTTATTTAAAAGAGCTCTTAAACTGATAATTTGTTTTTAAAGTATCATGCTTAATTTTTAAAAAAAACCTTTTCTATCATTGTAGGGGAATAATGAACAACCTATACAATCCAGCAAAATAGGATTAGGTAGAAGAGAATATCAAAGTTTGCAACATCGTCATCATTCTCAGCGCTCTAAATGCCGTCCTCCAAAAGGCATGTACTTAACTCAAGAAGATGTAATAGCAGTTTCATGTAGCCCCAATGCCGCCAATACACTTCTTAGGCAGCTGGATATGGAGTTGATCTCGCTGAAGCGACAGGTATTTTAATTATCAGGTTTGCTTTTAATATTTTTTCTGTTCTTAATACTTTAGGATCTAATAAACAGGGAAATCTGAAACTTGCCTGTTGAAGTGAGATTAGATTAAAAAAATACATTCAGTATATGAGTCCTTGGTTACTAAAGATAGGTTCATGAGAAGAAACTTTGGCAACTTCATACATCTAAACTTCTTGACTTCTGTATAAGTAAATTTACTTTTTCTCAATTTTAAAATGCAGTTTTATCAGTATCTTAATCTTCTACTGAACTTCTCTAGATAGCTTTTATAATTGTGTATGATAGAGGTTCCCAAATTTTCTTGGTTCATGGCACATTGTTTTAGTATTTTTTTTGCAGCATTCCTACTTGTTTGCATAGTGTTCTGGAGTGTTGTGTTGCATTTTGGGAACTATATGTTTTGAATTCTGGTAGATTGTCAGTGCCTTTAAATTGGAAAAAATGGTCTAGAAAGATAATAAATAAAAGGATGCTCTTTATAATGTTTTCCCATGTGCAGCAGTATGCATTCCTAAATGGAATTATGATTTTGCATAAACACAAAATAGCATAGGAATGGTAAAATACGGAGAAAGTGATGATTCTGTCCTGTGATGTTTAATCATGAGGGTGTAATAGTAGGATTAATAATTTTCTGAATCATTAGTAGTTGAAGCAAATAACTCTGATTTTTATGTGTGAGCAGATTAACAGTGTTTCTCTCAGCTTTTATTCCAGGAATTCAAGATCTCATTGAAAGCCACTCATTTATTTTCCTGCTTGTTTATTTTACAGTTTCTCTATCCCATCTCAATCAATATAGATTCTAGGTGGTACATAGAAAGAAAACATAACACTAAACTTACATTAAAACTAAAAATACTAATAAAATGTTGATAGTACATACATTTTACTGATGAGGTTTATGTGGAAGCAGGCAATCATTTGACTTCTGTAGACAAGCTTCATCTCTTCAGAATTGTATTTTATTTTTGCTTAGAGACTTTGGTTTAATTTTCAGATAATCACTTAGCAGTTGATATTTATATCATTTTGAAACAGCTAATTTTCATTTCTGTTTTGTTAATTGGACAAGGTCCAGAATGCTAAACAAGTAAACAGTGCACTTAAGCAGAAAATTGAAGGTGGAATAGATGAATTCAAACCTTCTGAGGTGAGTCAGTGTGAAATGTAAATTAAGGTTCAGTATTGTAATTCTGCTGGGAACTGAAGTGTGTTCAGAAAATATTTTCATTTGTGACATTTTAATTAATTTGCTTAAATTGGTGAATAAAAATAACAGGAATCCTAGATACATTTTAAAGCATTTTTAAAATGTATCTAAATATTTTCATTTATCGAGCAACAACATCTCATTCAAGGCAAGATTAGAAGCAAATTTAATATTATAAAAAAAGATTTAAACAGGACTTAACATTTCAGTTACTTTTTGAAAAGATTACTCCAATTGTACTTTCACTCTCGATTGTAGTCATTAATTGGCACACAAAATTCAGTGAGATTTTCGGTGCATTCCCCAGCCTATATGAGGGACTGTCTTATTTATTTCAACTCTGGAGTGGACTGTGCCTATGAGACACATACATAGAACAGCATCTGTTGCATTACAAAGAATGGAGATAGCACCCTCTTACAGGAAGAGCTATAGCTCAGTAGAAAAGCAATGCATTGCAGGCAGAGGATCCCAACTTCCAAATGTCCCTATCATTTTCATGTAAAGTTTGGAAAAATTCCTCTTTGAAACTTTGGAGAATCATTGCCAGCTTTAGACAATATGTTTAGGATGTCAACTGCTATTACTTTAGCTAGCATTCCCAGCAGCAAGAGTTTTTGGGAGTTCTGGTTCAAAACACTTAGAAAGCATCCATTTTGTATCACAGAGATAGACTAATAGTCTAAAGTTTTAAAGGTATTTTCCTATTAATTCAGTTCACAAAGTTCTGGGGAAAACAACTGAGCTATTGAAATTGGCAAATGTAAATCCAGGTAATGGAATTGAAAGGTGATATTGTAGCTAAAATTTTCACTGTTATTTCCAGATATTTAATGGTTTGCTATGTGCTGTCATTCTTTATTTCTTAATAGTCAAATCAAAAAATAAATGCCCGTTGGACAACAGAAGAGCAACTTCTTGCAGTTCAAGGTACACTAGTGCTACTAATATCTTCTTTCAGGCTAAAACATTTTTTTAAAAATGGGTTATGTTTTTAAATAAAAAATAGATACTTGCATTCAAATTTTGGAATGCTGATAAGTAAAGGAAGAGTTTGTATTGTTACATAATTTCAACATCTTAAATGTCAGTTGTAGAAATATGCACAGTGTGACTGGTTTAAAATAGAATTAAGGATTTACTGTATGCTATCTTATTAATAGAAATGTTTTAAAACCACTCAGGCATTGCAGTTTATTAAAAATAAATGTATATGAAAATAGCAAGTTGAAAAATAAAATAAGAGCATAGATTCAGAGGAGTTAGCCAAGTGCAAAAAGAAGGGAGACTTTATCGGTGAGAAAGCTAAGAAAATCTGGGATATAGACATTGTTTTGAAAAGGAATCTTGCTAGAGATAATAAAATTAATTAAAGCTTTCAATGACAATTTTATAACAGTATCATCTCTAATAAGATTCCTTTACAATTTAAACATATTTATCTGGGATACTGAAGATACTGTCCCAATTGTGTATATTCACAGACCATCCCTTTCCTAAATTATTTATCTTGGGCTGAAATTCTATATCCGCTTCCTTAGTAATAAGCCCCGTTGAACTGAACTGGTTGTTGAATTTATTTCATGGACATTCTGAGCCTCATTTTCTTAACTATTTTGATAAGCTCTTTCATTGAATGTGGTGATGTTTCAATCCTGAATTATCTCTATTTCAAGACTTAAAGTAGATTAATGGAGCACTAGAGCTTTAGAAATGATTTATAATATGCAACAGTGACTTTTTAATGGAGGGCTTTTGAGCAGGGCATGACATGTCTCTGCAGTCTGTGTGGTGAGGATTTCACGTTGATAAAGGGCATCAGATTTCTGAGATTTATATGGAACAGGGCTGGCCAAATTAGCACTGATTGTTTAATAAAATAGTTGGCCCTATTATTTTGTACTTGAATTGTCTGAATTAGCTTGATTGCTTTTTCACATAGGAACATTGCTTATTGGATAAATTTGTTTATCAAATAAATAAAATAGCACCACACTTTGCTATAATTGGTTCACTCAGACTTCCTTTTATATATCAGGGACTCTGTGAATCCATTATAACATCCTATTGTAAAAATTCAAGACATTCCAACTGGGAGAAGATTTTTTTTCCTACAGAAATGTTTTATTTAAATAACTAATAAACAATTATTCTGGTTATGATTTACCTAATTAAAGGCAGATAAATAATGCAGTGAATAAACTGTAGGATTCTCAGCTAGTGATATTTGCAGTATTAAAACTTGATCAATAAAATATACTATGTATCAAGAATGTTACAGTGTTTTCCAGTGTGATAGATCTTTCCAGAAGCTCTTCTGTTTTAAAATTGGGGTTTTCTGTCATCTATAGAGGGCATACATATAGGGGAGATTTATACTTATTAACTTGAATCTTCATGATGTATTAATTTTATCTTTTTAGGTGTCCGCAAATATGGTAAAGATTTTCAAGCTATTGCCGATGTAATTGGCAATAAGACTGTTGGTCAAGTGAAGAACTTCTTTGTAAACTATAGGCGTCGTTTTAACTTAGAGGAGGTATTGCAGGAGTGGGAAGCGGAACAAGGAACCCTGGCATCTAATGGTGATGCTTCTACTTTAGGGGACGACACAAAAAACGCTAATGTGTCATCAGGAAAAAGTACAGATGAAGAAGATGAGGTGTGTTTCTGTGTACCAAATCTTAAATAAGCATGAGTTCAGAAATGGCTTTAATTTTTCTATCATAAAATACTATATTTAACTTGAAATGGTATCCTCAACCACCAGTGGTGGAAGATTATTGCCTCCTGATTTGTAGAGTTCTCTCCTCATTGGGGTTGCGAAGCCAAACATTTTCAATCCGTGCTGCCTCTGGTTTTTCCCAGACTTCATTATGTGACTACTAATACGGAAAACATAGCTGAATAATCCTGAATATTATTAGTTTTTCCCCTTTTTATACTGAATATTTTTTCTTACACTGCTAAATAGTTTACAAATGGTTGCTTTCAAGGAAGGATTTCTTAGTTACAAATATGGCTAAACTGTTTTCCTGTTTCAGGAGGTAATGGCAACCCAAAAGTGCATGATGATGAAGGATGGCTGCTTTTACATATCTGTATCACTTTATTTATAGGCCCAGATCCCACAGACTCCTCACTGTGTAGGGTCCTCTCCACCAGCCCAGGTGTCTACTCCAACACCAGCAACCCCTGTAACAACTCTGAACCAGCCTCCTCCGTTACTTCGTCCAACCCTTCCAGCTGCTCCAGCTCTCCATCGTCAACCTCCACCACTACAGCAACAAGCTCGATTTATTCAACCAAGGCCAACCCTGAACCAACCCCCTCCACCACTCATCCGCCCAGCCAATTCCATGCCTCCTCGCCTAAACCCAAGACCAGCATTATCCTCCACTGGCGGGCCACAGCCACCTTCGCTTATTGGAATCCAGACAGAATCACAGTCCCCTCTGCACTAAAGAAGGCAGAACTATGGTAAATAAAATAATATCAGTGTCTATTTTTCCTCAGCTAATGAAAGGGTTAAGGAAGGGAAAGCAAGCTTTCCACAGTAATGAAACTGACACAAAGAAGAAGTAGAAATGGATATATGCGAATGACCTTCTCTATGAGAGAAGCTTCAGTGCAGTAGATTATTGCAGAGAAAACCATGTCTACAAGGTCAGCCTTTTTACAAAGCTAACTTCTTTTAAAAAAGGAAAAGAAGAAAATTCACTGCACTATGACTTCAAGTGGTTTTTACTCTATTTATTTTATAAAATCCTTTGTATTCAACTACATGGAAATACATCTGGATAGTATAAGAGTTTCAATTTAAGATTCAAAGTGGGCCATAAATGTGATAAACTGGGGAAATTATTTTTATTTTCCTATGTTAGGAGCGCAAGTATTACTAACAAGCCTGCCATTCAGATTTTGACAGATACCACCACTTCATTTTTCTAGGCTTGTATTTTCTATATTTCTTTATAAAGTATTTTTCTTCAGTCTGCTTGTTGGAAAAGTTTTGAAGAGTTGCAGAGCTAAGGTACTAAAGAGGTTCATCTATATATGCAGTCTTCTTATACTGCAAACATGATTTGCTAGTACAAAATCTGTGATAGACAGCAAATGAGCCACCACTTGCATCTAACACCAGTAGTCATGCAGCTAGTAAAGTCACAATTGTTTTCTTTTTAATAAACTTTGTAGTACTACTTATCTGAAATTTTATTCCATTAAGTCTTGGCAATAATTTAGCAAGGAATGCCCTGCTGAATCCCATACATGGAGAGGCATGGTGAAACAGTCAAATATTAAGGAAGTTGCTGCTTCATTTCTTAAAATATTCAATCTCTTTTTGTTGTTCCTTGCTAGTGCATATCCCCTCTTTTTTTTTTCTTGGTATCAAGAAAAGATACCAAATCTTGCTTAATCAGCTGAGATTCACTATTTATTATTGACGTGACAGACTTCTCTTAATTTCGGGCAAGAAACATTGAGCAATGAAAATCTTCTATTTTCTGAAAGATGTGCATCTCTTTAACACAGTTGACTTCCCCACTCCTTATTAAAATAACAGTATTTTAACTTTCAAAGTTGAAATTTAGAATTATTTCATGTACAGCAAAGCTGTACTAGCCTCTTGTGTACTGCATTTTACAGCTCAAATATCAAAACTTTTAGATTAACACCTTATCATGATTAAGGTGCTAAAGGGATTTGCCCATTAATTTTCATGTTCTCAGTTTTTTAAGATTCTTATTTAAATCAAATTCATTGTAGTATATTAAATAGAAATTCCTTCAATGGATTTCTCTAGCACATTATCTGTATCCAACCAGAGCGTTTGATTTTTAATACTGACTTCTCAGTAGAAAAAAAAAGCATTAATATCACTTGCCAGAATTCTTGGTTCTTCACTATATTTGACCTTTGGTTCTGAGGTCAATATTAACCCACTGAATTCTTCCAATCTGCTATAGTCCTATTTGTGCATTTTGATATAACTCTCTAAATACCAAACTATCAGCAATGCATCTTCAGTATTTAAGTATGTAGATCAGGTTTCCCAGTGACTGTACTTCTTTTTCTTTTTGCTAATTTTGTCTTGTTTCTTGTTGCTAGAACTTCAGTATGCAGAAGATTGGGTGCTGCCATTCAAATGGCAATTTTAGACTATCAAAACTATAACTGGGCACATGTGTGTTTGGGTAAGATAGGTATGTAGTATAATACTGCTTTACATACGCTATGCCACACAGTGACAAAATGTTTAGCATTTGTAGTACTGAATATGTACATAGCAAAATGTTGTCCTTTTTAAAAAATTGTGTGCTTTCCAGATTATGTGCATAAAGCTTGCACGTCCTGTTTTGGGTAGGGTTTGTGTTAAGCAGTGTTTTTGCCTGGAAGAGTGAAATGTTTGCTGCTTAATCAAAGAATTAAAGTTTCCAAGGAATCTGTGTCTATTTTTATGTATCTTGTAATGGTTTAAGATACTTAGGCCCTATACTGTGATTCTCTTCTAAATTCATTTATATTTTTTTAAAAATTAGAAATAAAACTATATAATTTTTTTTTATTTCAAAAGAGTTTTCTTTTCTTTTTGGGCAATATTATTAAAATTTAGCTTGACTTTGTACCATTTTTACAAACCACAATCTATTCATCTTGGTTTATTTTTGTCACTTTATGAAATGTAAAATGTTTGCACTCCCTTTTAAATTGGGCAAAGATTTATTTCTTACAATGGTTATGACAAATGTAACTTTGATCTCTTTTTTATGTACAGTTTTTCAGTTACAATAAAGAAATATAAAAACTTTTAAAATGAATGGCCATCTATAAGGCCTATGTGTATATTTGGAGAAAATATGTATAGGCTAAAGTATTAAATGGTTGGAAAAGAGGTTTGTTACTAATTCACCCAGATTGGATACTTGGTGGTATCCTTTTTTAGTTAAATATAAATTAAAAATAATGGAACACTAAATTTTTGATGTGTATTGCTGCAGTTTTAATATATTTTTAAATAGAAAATATGTAAGGCCTTGTTTGTTATGTTGGGTACATACTGTTTAGCTTTTAGACTCTAAGATTGTTTAATTTTGAAATGGCTAGATTTACTCTTAGATGCATTAATCTATCACATTAGAATAACCTATGTAATAACAATAGTAAAAAATCAGAGATGTGAGAAAAGTATATAGTAAGCTGAGGTTGTTAAGCTAATTGATTAAGAATATACTAAAGCAATTTTGAACTTTTCCAAGAGATGTTCTTTGAGAAGTGGAGCATAAGCTAGAAAAGGACTTCCATCAAATAGCTTTTTGCATTATCTTCATTGGCAAAATCATTCAAAGAAGACTTATGGCAATCTTGGGTTTTGTAAATTCATTTGCAGCACACATTTCTTTTTCATGTTTTACTTGCTACATTTATTCTGCCTTCCCTCAAAGATGCTGAAGGTAACAATCAGTGTAATCACCTCTGATCAAATAGATTTAAAAGTAGAAAAGGGAAAATTAAAATAAAAAATGTGTTATCAAGGATTTTCTTCTATATTTTTTTATTTCCTTCCCAAGTCTGGTTAGGAACAAGGTAGATGGCTGGATGTTTATCCACTTTGGTAAAAGAGAAAGAAATACATGTTTTATAAACAAGTTGGCACTTTATTGCTGACATTCATATATCCCTTAGGAATATGAATATCTTCCCAGGTTTTTTCTGCATTAGCCAATCTTTAATATTTTTTCACAATAATAAGCATAAAAACCACGAAATGAACAATTTCTTTCAATTTCACCTTTCTGTCTCAAGTTAGATCACCTTTTTAAATCTTTAAAAATGTTTGTACTAAGTACAGTATAGCCAATGTAAAGGACACAACTGAAGTAGTTTCTTTTGACTGTAGGATTTTACTGCAATATTAAAACACACATTTCAGAAATCATGACAATTAAGTGATCTACCACTCATCTAGTTGTAAAAATGCCCGTTTTCTGTATACTATAGGAAAAAGATCCTTTTAGATCACTTACTAGTTTTGGAAATCCATCTAATACTACATTATTGTCCAAAAGTGACACTTCCAAATTTTATAAATTAATTTCTATATATAGCATATAGAAAATCAGTATATCAAGACAGAAGTGGGGTATGACACTTCCATCAAAATGACAAAAATAGTAACCCTTTGGTACATGTGTGTATCTTATGTCCATCTTCTGTTGATTTCTGAATAAAGTTGACAATAAACCTCTTAAGTTTCCACTGCTGCTGCATCAGTGATTAGAGAATAAACTTGGAAATTGTACTATTAAAAGATTGTCTATAAAGTCTAATTGACATTTTATCATTAACCCAATACTGTCTTTCCTATATTCTTTCTGACTATAAAACCAATACCGTTGTGAAAAGTGAAGCAGAAAATGAATATTCATGAAAGTCAAAAGATGAAAAAAAATAAACCAATGGGCTTTTGAAATTATTTCAGAGATAAAAACAAACTGAGGATGCATAACTGAGCAAAGATTTTCAGCATCTGGTTAGGAAAGAGAAAGATGTCTGAATCATGAATGCCAAGAACTAGAAGAAAACAAAAATGAGAGTTGCTTTTAAGAAGAACATAGAAATCGCAGGTAAATTTACAGCTAAAGTAGGACTGCTTAAGAGATCCTACAAAAAAATTCTGAGAGACAAATGAAGGTAAAAGAAATACTACACTGAAACGTCTACACAAGCCAACTCTTGAGTTCTAGACACCTCTACCTGGATGACTGAGAATCCTGAACAACGAGACAAGGTTTGCAGAAACATGGGTGGAGATGATCCATCCAGCTGATTCCTTTTAAAAACAGATGTCAGTAGAACAGCTGAAAGGCCCGGCCAAGAGGGCCCCCAGGCGCCTGCCTGTCCTGCGTTTGCACCGCGGATGGGGAGGGACCGCGTCGGTCGCGTGTTCGGCGCAGGTGATCCCCGTTCCTGCTTCTAACAGCGGACGGCAGCGAAGCCTTGCTTGAAGTTCCCCACTGTTCGAGGCAGCCTGTGCTTCCCTCTATTGGGGAACTTCAGCGTCGAGAGGCCCCTCGGGTATGCATTCAGGTCGACCTCTCTCACACGCATATACGTACGCAAGTTGCAACTCTGACTCCCGCTCTCTTAATTTACACCTGTTGCTCCTGTTCCAGAGGATAACGCATACGCCTTCTTCCGCGCCTGAGCGACCTTCAGATTTGCAGCCATTGTTTTTCCTCTCGGTTTTCACTTGGCCGACGCCACGCCGTCCTGGACTCCATGCGCCGGCGCAGTCAGCCTTGCTTTGACGGGGCGAGCCAAGGGGGCTGGGCGCGCGTCCGCTCCGCCAAGCGGAACCGCAGGCGGGGGCGGCCGTGCGCACGCTCGCCTTGGAGCGACCGGGCTCGGCGGTACTTCGGGGAACGGAGCGCGGATTGGCTGAGCGCGCCTCGCTCCCCGCCGCTCTCAGCTCGTCAGGCGCGCGAGCCTGGACGATTCCAGGCCCGCGGAAAGCCGATTCGTGAACCCGTCCTGGCCGACGCCTCTCGCTTCCGGGCGCGGAGAGCGGAGTCCCGAGGGCTGGAGGCGCGTCCCGGCTCGCTGCTGGGCTGAGCCTGGCCCGCTCTCTTCCCCAGCTGGGCTGGTCTCCTCTCCTCACTTTCCCGCGTTACCCCCCCCTGGCGGGAGGCCTCGGAGGCTGCTGCCTGTGCCGCCGGAAGGTCGTCGGCGCCGCGGTACGTACGGCGGGAACTGGCGCGGGCGCCCCCGGACGCGCCGCTCGTGAGGAAGGAGGCCCCCGGAGCGCCCCGAGAATCAGCGCCGCCCACGCCTGGGGTGCCCCGCAGCTCTTGGCTGCTTCTCTCCTTTGGCGCTGAAGGGTCGCCGGCGATGCGCGCGGGGTGCGCGTACCTAGGCGGGGGAAGGCGGCGGATCCGCGGATTGGCAGGCGCCTGGTTCGCGCTCGCCTTCCGGAAAGGCGCCTGCGGCGGTTTCTCGGTTTGGCAGCGCCGCCGCCTCGGAATTAAATCTCGCTGAAGCCGTGGGGCCAAGGCTGCGACACGCAGGCCAGGCTGGTCGGATTCGGGTGCGCCGATTTCGGAGGAAAAGCGGGTTCTTTCAAACGCAGCTGCGGGCTCCGGGCTGGATTCGAACCCTCGAACCTTAAAACCGGGGGTGGGAAGTGCTCGGAAGGGTCCAAGCGACTGCAGGGAATTAAGAGGAGCCTCTGCGAACAATAGGGATAGACGTGACAAGCAGAAAATGTGCAGCGGGAGGCTGAACACCCTTCCTCAAAAGTAAGTACTCGGAGCTAATGGTTAAGGGACTTCACTCTCCCAAAATTTACGCCTCCGTGAGTGTATAACTTTTTTCTGCTGATGTGCATACAGACAAGTCGGGGAGAGTGCTGGCAGCCATCCACTTTCCCATCAATTTTGACGCTCTTCTGCGGCCCCAACAGGTCACGGTTCTTAAACTGGCGGCATTTGTCCCCGAAATGTAATTTGAAGATATCCTGGAGCAAGTTTTAATTGCTTGTTTGTGAATCCAGCGTGGGAATGCCACTGTGTAAAACAAAAGAGTCTCAAGTGTTTTTGTTTCTTAGTTTGCATGCTTGCAAATGGCATTATTCAAAACCGAGAAAAGCGGAATTTGATCAGTTTAAAAACCACTGAATTATGAAATAACTATCAAATCCCCATTGCTATGGGGTGACAAAGTTCAGCAGGGGAAGTGAAATGGTTATGATCTTTGTGCCCGCATTGAAAGCTTTGCAATGTTGCTTCTAGAACCTATTTGTGGCTTTCTTAAATAAGATTCTTTGTTGGTTCTAGAAATAATATTTCAAAAAATGCAAGCATCGTCCTCCTTCCCATACAAGGTAGGTTAATGGAATAAGATAGGATGTATGAGATTGTCAGCCATTCTGGAGAACTAATCAGCACTCATAGTCCTTGAAAACTACTGGGAGACTGAAAAACCCATAAGCTAAGTTGGAAACAAGTTTTACATTTGTAATAATGAGAAAAAAATATCACTCTAAAACATATCAGGATACCTAAAGTTCAGTGAATGTGTTTATTTCTATAGTACATTCCTATTTTAATGTAACAATTAATAGAGGATTATCAGTTTTCATTGTATCTATTTAAATCAAAGCCACTTTGCATGGAGGAAAGAGTTCTAGTTTATGGCATAATTTTATCACATTTTGCATGCAACTAGATATAATCCACATTTGTGCTTCCTATGTAGAACACAAATAGCAAGAAAAATTGAAAGATAAAATAACTCATGATTATGACATATTTTCCATGTGTCCACATTAATACAGTTCATTTTTACCACTTGAGGATTTTCCTAAATTTCCTTAGAACAAAAAACATTTATTGGCACTATGCCCAAGTTTAAAACATTTTTCATAAAATGATCTACTGAGTATGAAATTGACTAGGACAGTTTATCTCTAAATATTACAGTGGTGCCTCACAAGACGAGAAACTCGCAGGACAAGAAACTCGCAGGACGAGCAAAAAATTTAATCAAAAAATATTCCGCTAGACGAGCCGCAACTCATGAGA